>JBBBDQ010001543.1:555000-642500 GCA_037127315.1 Ascarosepion bandense
GAATACATCAATTCATTTAATATTAGTGATTAATTGCACTGTTAAACCTGTTGCACACTAGAGTTGTTTTTAAAATACAACCCTTGGGACTACATATACATATCTTTGCATTCTTTCCAATTAAAAAACCTGTTTGCAAACATGCACTTTTGGGATCACCAACAGCTACCTCACTGCATTCTTTTGCAATGAGTCACAACCACAACATTTCAATTAAAACATTGATGAAAATTAAAAATACTAGGAATCAAATATCAGCTGTACAACACCTTGCAGAACTGGGTGATGTGAGGCTTTACCAAAAATCCTGCAGTAACCATGAAGAATCTTTGTCCACAGGTTTAATGAATGTGATAGTCATGAAGTTCGAAAGGACCTCACTACCAAATGAGTGACTTCATAAGACAGTGTTGAGGCCTGTGCATTAAAGTTCCTTTGGACAGATTAGCTTCCATCGAGTTCATAAATACAGTTCTCAAGATTTTCAAAATAACACAACATTTTTCTCTTTTTCTCTTTTTCTCTCTCTATCTCTTTCTATATATATACACACACACTCCCACACTCAACAGAGATACCTCCCATATATAATCAGATAGCTGAAAATACCATTGTTACTGATGTCATACCATTACATAGGAGGTATTTCTGTCACACTGTATTAGTTAAAATTTGCTATAATTATAGAGAAAAAGAGCTCAATATTGGACATACAGCATCTATAGAGACACAGTGTGGATACACCAATATACAGGGTGCAATGAATGAATTTCCATCTGAATTACACAAAAAAAATGAAAATAACACATATCTCATTTTAACAGATATATAATTACACAAAAATATCTTAAAATACAGAAGAGAAATTTACTCTTTAACATTTCAAGATATTTTTGTATAATTTGGTTAAACATATTTTTAAAAATAAGATGCCAGAGTTATTTTTATTTTTGAGTAATTTAATGAAATTGCCATCGACTTCAACCACAGTCTTTGGATGACTTTGGAATCTGCTACAACTTTTCTGGACAGTCTCCTTGTTTAAGTGGGTGAATGCTTCCTTGATCCTTGATTTCAGTCATTTTTTGGTATTGCAGGGAGTTTTTTTCAATTGCACTACTCACATAATAATCAAAGGGTTTATGGGAAGTTAGGTGGGGCCAGATGTATGTGGTGGCATAAATAGGATAACAGCCATAACTGGGTTCTCCTGCTTGTGTGGCATGGCGCAGAGTCCTGTCACCAAGTATAGGGTTTTTCAGCACCCACCCTCTTGACCCAGAGCAGCACTACCTCTTCAAGCAATTTGATGTAGGCCCCCATGTTGAGTTTGAGGCCCTGTAGGAAAATGAATGCTGGCATAATATTGCTATAACTAGGGATCACTTCAAAGACCTTGTAATCATCATTAGACTCATACAACTCTTTTTGAATCCTTTTCACTGTCCTCAGAGTGACACCTAAATACTAGAAATTGTTTGTATTTGAGGTTCTGGTATGAATACAAAGTAAACCCAAATATCCAGTAGAGGAAGTGCATCATGGTCCTTTTTTTTCTCACAGATGTTACCCAACTGACACTACTATACTGTGCAGTTGACAAAATCAAAAACAAAAATATAAATTGGTGACAATTTGGCCATCACTCTGTGCACTTCACTTCCAGTTTCATACTTAAATATGATCTTCACATTCCTATATTTTCTCTCCCACTCCCTCATGTTTTCTTTCTCACTCTCTCGTGTATATATATATATATATATATATATATATACATATATATATACACATACATATATATATATATGTATGTAAAGAGAGAGAGAGAACTTTCATACTGAAAAAATACAAAATCTTCAATCCTTACACAAATTAAAATTGAACTTCAGAGTTTAAAAGCATCTGAAAAAAAATACTTCAACAAATGATGAAACTTGAATTTTTGATGATATTCAAAAGTTGTAATATTTAAATTAGATTTAACCAATGAAAAGATAGTAAGAAATAATATTCTTCATATTAGAAAACATGATTACTCACTGTAAAATATGTGTACATGATGTTTTAAATCTAAAATTAAAAAAGATTTCAAAAATAATAATTTTTTTCTTTTTTTTCTGAAAATTGTAATTTGAAATTCCCAAATCTGTTCACATTCATCATTATTTGGTTGTATTATTTTCTTTTGCGTAGAGATTCTGATGCAGCCAAAGTCTAATGCAGCATGCACAGTTTGTTTGTATATTTGTTCATTGTATCATTCAAATATTCATTTGTCCAGTCATAATCCTTACCTGATTATCTCTGATCAGTTTCTTGAGTAGTTTGTCTGAGCTGTCATTATGAAGTTGAAGTTCATCAATCTTGGTATGCAGAGTGTTCATTTCGACAGTGTGCCTCTTGATATGAACTTCCAGCTTCACAACATCATCCTGTCAATACAATCAAAGAAAAGACAAGGAAATCAATAGAAAGCACATTCATCAAGAGACAAAGTAAATGAATTTCAGATAACTATATATATATATATATATATATATTTACTAGCAGTATAGCCCAGCATTGCTCGGGTGTAATGAAAGCTTTAAAACTAATCCATAGTCCTGGAGCTTAGACTCTTTGGCACGAAAGACTAAAAAGTAATAGTTGTTTCCATTTAAAGCGAAACCATAGACTGAAAGAAAAATGAATGAATGGAAGTTCAAATTTCAAAGTTTGCTGAGAATTGGATAAAAATTGTGGATTTGTATACAGGACATACAGACAGATAAACAGACACATACACAAACATCTTGCCTTTTATATATATATATATATATATATATATATATATATATTATCGATTTTCTGCATTATTGTAAGAACTGTAACCTTGAAACTTCTGAATATTGTTTCCTATGTCTTTGTCTAAAAGTGTATTAAATTTGATTAAAATTGGACCACTTCTCCTAGAACTAAAGTTCCATTTATAAAATAAGTTTAGATTTAGATATATTTATTAGGAGAAGGATGTTGAAAATTTCTCAACCAATCCACTTTCCAAAACCAGAGCAAACATCAGATATTTTAAAGCTTCTTGATTAGTTGGAAATTTTTTCAGCACCTGTTTAGATGTAAAGAATAACATGAAGCTACAAATGTTTGCATTTACTTAAGTTTTTAATAAAAGGTGCATATATATATATATATATATATATATATATATATATATATAATTACATTAGAACATATGCAACTAGTTTGTATTTTGCTCATGTTCTAATGTAATAATGATAAATATTCATTGGTCTATTTTTATATTGAACATTATCTGAAATTAATGTTTTGAACATTGCAATTATTAGTTCTTATTCACTTGGATGAATGAGTATTTATTATTTTAAACATTATCTTTTGGAGCTGAGTGGTCAAAGTACATCTGATCAAATGATGGGTTCTCCTGCAAAGTGGGTCACAGGTTAAAATCCTACTGGAGAGCACATTTCCTTTAATAAAACTAATTTAATGTTCAAGCCAATAGATGAACTGTTTAATATAAATGAAAAATCTACTCAAATATGTATATAAAAAGAAAATAAAATTAAAGTAATAAAAATATACATATAAAATTCTTTAATATATATATAGTCTTGAGTTATGATGATGCTCAGTGCCAAGATTAATGCTTTTTCAGTTGTTTACTGATAAAAAGAAATTTTGGCAAGCAGGCTTTTGTTGTAAAGTGCTCAATATTGAGATGAAGATAGGGTATTGCTAGAACTGATTTTTGTCACTTAACTGGGCAGAGTCAGACTGTCTTCAAAGTCACTTTTCTTTTCAAACTGCAGCGTTTTTCTGGGCTTTTCTCAATCTTCAGATTGAAAAAACCTTGAGGAGTGAGAACATCATGACTCTGCTCATTTAAGAGGCAAACTTCTCCACATCAATCTTATGTATGTATAAGATTAGTCTATGTGCCTAGTATCAGAAAAAGCATTTGTCACTATAAACAGAGTGGTGACATATATATATAGATTGTATAGGGAAGAGAGTTTGTCTCTTTAACAGATTGTATTCATGCTGACTTCATATTTTCGTGAGGACACTGCTATAATGTTCTCACTCGTCAGGGCTGTATTTCATTAAGTTGAGGTTTTTTCTAGAATATGGTGTGATATTATGAAAGTAGTCTTTTTTGAGATTGGTTAGTTACTTTTTTCTTCTTGTTTATGAATCCTTAAATTTTCATTTATTCTTATTTTTTTTTTATTGTATAGTTGTTTGATTTATTTTTATTTTAGTGCTTGAATGGGTGTTTTTTTAGTTGGAATGGCTCCTTTTGTTTTGCTGACCTCAATTCGACCTTTCCCTTTTTGTTGGTATGTTTTACTGCATGATGGTTTATGTTTTTTGAGTCATGGTTGGGTTTATTGTATTTATGTTTGTAAGTTTTATGTGTGTTTATTTTTATTTGTTTTTTTTTTCTCCTTTTAGTGGTTCTTTTATTTTCATTTTTTTTTTTTTCATGACTGGCTGTTTGTCATGTTCATGTATTTTTATTTTTCATATACATATACATATATATAGAGAGAGAGAGAGACATTATTTTTCATGGTTTCATGTATATAATTATATTTTTAGATTTTAGTTTGTAATTTTCATATACCTATTTTTTGTTTGATTTTTTTTGTTATTTATTGTTGTTTGTTTAGCAACATAGGTATTTATTCACATGTCTGCCTTTTCCCATTATCTCAATTTTTTTTGTTTAAAATTTTACTTTTGTTTTTAACACTACTGATAGTTTATCTCCTAAGCATAATTTACAACTTTTGCTATTACTGTTGTATAGTGGTGCTTATTTTACTATTTCCCACTTGATTTAGGTGGTTAAATTTTCTTTCTGGTTCCCAATGTATTTTGATAATGCTGTGTTGTTTTTTATATTTTTCCGTGTTGAATAATGTTTTGTCATTATTAAATTTTTCTTTCTTTAAATGATGTTCTGTTGGCCCAATGTAAATCTTTTTGTCTGCATTAATGTTATTTGTTAGGGTTGCTTTGTATATTATATTGTTAGTAAGACATTTATATTTAAGTAGACATTTGTTTTTCTTTTGTTTGTATTGCCTTGTTGATTTTTGTTTGTTATTATTAGTTTTATTAAGTATTTTCTTTTTGTGTTTGGTTATTATAATTTTCATATTTCCCACACAGCTGTAGCTGTTATTGATTGTATTTTTGTTAATAATTTTTCATATTTTGTAATGCTTGGGAAAGTGTTTCTATATTATGTTGAAAAAAAGTTTACCTATTTTTGTTTTTATATTGTTGTAAGGTAGATTAAACCAGAATATCTTTTTTATTCTATTCTTTTTGATTAGTTTCACTTCATTTGTGTATTCAAGTTTGAGTAACTGCTATCTTTTAGTGTTGTCTTATGTTTCTTTGGTTTCATTAAATATTTTTATGTTACATAAGTTCATAGACAGCCATTTGTTTATATATATATATATATATATATATAGATATGTGTCTGAATATGTTTGTAGGGTCATTAGAATTTTTGTTGGTATATATGGGGTTGTTGATTTTACTTAAGTATTGCTTGTATGTGCTAAATTTTTTCTGTAATCTTTTTTTTTATGGTTAAAATTTTACTTTGGCTTTTAAAACTAATACACTAAGAAAAAGGTCAAACCAAGGTCAACAAAACAAAAGGAATCATCCTAACTAAACAAACACCCATTCACATATACACTAAAAAATAAATCAAATAACTACTATAAAAAAGAAAGAAGATTGACCAATCATAAACAAGAAGAAACAGTATAACTAACCAATCACAAACAAGACTACTTCTATAATATCACACCATATTCTAGAAAAAGCTCCAATTTAATGACATACATCCCTGAAGAGTGAGAACATCATAACTGTGTCCTCACAAAACTTCCAAATCGGCATGAATCTGTTCTATTAAAAAGACAAACTCTCTGTACCTATCAACACTATCTACACCCTGATATCAAGCACTTGACAATAAAAACCTACTCACCAGAATATATTTTTTCAGTAATAACTACTGAAAAATAACAACCTTGGTGCTAAATATTATCATGATTAAACACTGTTATATAGGATTTGTTATTTATAAGAGAAGAGGGCTTAATATCTGGGTTAGAACGTCTATCAATATGAACTACATATATAAACTACCGAGCACCCCTGGCTCAGAGGTGGGGTTGCTGACTGGCACCAATTCAGTCGGGTTTCGGTCCTGGGTAAAAAGCAGTCAGGTGTCTGATGAGCTGTGATATATATATATATATATATATATTGCATACTTCTGATCATTCATTAAGTCATCTCTGTGTCTCTACTAGCAAAACTGTACATAGTGGCCAATCCTGATCCCAGGTAGGAGTATTGACACAGTTATAATTCCCCCTTTTGCTTATATGCCCCTCTTTATTCTTTTAATTTTCCTCCTACATTTTTCATCTTCCTTCTATTGTTACCACTACAAGTATATTTATGGGCAAGTTTTGAGACAAGCCAATGACTTATTGCCTGATGAAGCCATCTTAGCAGAAACCATGGTTGCAAGAAAGTCAGTGTTCCTGATATTTTATATATATATATATATATATATATATATATATATATGCACATACATATTGTAAAGCTAACTCAACAGATTCACAATATCTACAACATAATATGATTTTTTTAAAATAAAAAATCTTTCTTGAAGCTTTTATTTTAGTTTCCAGCTGATAGATTAAATTTAATATTTCCAATAAACAAAATACTTTTTCTGTATTTTGAAACTAAAGTTAAATTGAATGGAAAGAGTTTTCATTTTAAAATTGCTAAACATTACTGATTTTAGTGTCATTTTTAGCCATCCACTTTTGCAATGTAATTTTCTTTATTAAAAACATTTCATAAAAAATATATTTAAAAATTTAATTCTCAAAATTTCATAATTTGAGAGTGACAGATGTAAAAAATATTCTTTATACACAAATTTTCTATAAATATTTCTCAAATAATTTTATTATATGCGAAATAAGTCCTGAAAGTTTCATTAGAATACTACAATTATTTCATTTCCAAATGTGTTTTTCAAATTGTTTTAAGAAAAAACAAACAAAAAAAAAATTATTTTAATCAAATTTTGAAATGTTCCAAAAAGGATCAAAAGATATAATTCACAAAGAAAAAATATTTTGGTCTTTCTTCTTAACATAAAGACTTTGATGATAAAACTTTGTTTATATTAAGTTGGAAGCATTTTTTCTTTTGTCTGAAATCTGAAGCATCCCCAAAAGAGAAACTGCTGAGGGTTTTTTTTCATAGTATTGCTGCTAAGCCATTAAACTGACCTTGTGTCACATCCAGATGTGATGTGAGCACCATGCTACATATATATATATATATATATACACAAACACAAGAGTGTACTGAAAAGTTTTTAAATGAAGAAATAATCCTCATCTTGTAAGTATCAGAAGATTCATCAGATTTTTGGGAAGTGGTGCCAGCCAACAATTTCTCAGCAGATCTTCTCCTCCTTTGTGTGCACGCGTACATGCATGAACAATGGCATCCATACATACACAATAAAATATGTATAAATGTACACATATACACAAATTTGTAATCAACAAAATCGAAATATATATATATATATATATATAAAATAGGTAACAGGTACAAGTGTATAGAAATAATATAAATATTGGCATGGAAACATATATATATATATATATATATATATATATATATATATTGATAAATTATATTATTATATATGCTATGCCTACATATAAATGAAGGAAATTCCAATCTATCTTCACTAAAAGCATTGCAAAAAGTGCACTTTAACATTCTTTCTCCATACATTCTTTCCAAAGCACCCAGTACATAACTTTATTGACAGTGCATGACTTAAATATGTTTGATAGATGGCCTCGAAGTCTACATTCATATGCTCTCGCATAGATGTACTCTTACATGGAGACTTAATCTCAAAAGTCAAAGCAATTATAATCTTCCCTGTTATGCTGGCTCGAGCACAAATGAACTAGTGTTGAGAAAGGAAATTATGTCTTTTCACTGATGTTAATATTGAAAAAGAGAGAAATAGGTTTGGAAAAAAATAGCATGTTCCATTGTGGATATTATTAACAAGTGGTAATAACATGATAATTATACCAAATGTCATCATTCCTATACTATCAATATAATTGACATGACTATGAGAGATTTGATAAATGTTTTTTTTATATTTAAATTAAATGAATCATTTAAATGGAAAATAATTCATGAAGCTTTTATAAAAGCCAATTTTTAGTTTTGTCTGTTTTAAATAATCTTTATTTGGTGACTATTAAAATATCTATACATTAATACCATAATTGCATACTCTAAAAGAAAAATAAAACCAAATAAAGCTTTACCACCTTAAAAAGATCAAAGGGGTAAAGGAGTAATAAAAGTCAAGATAGCAATTAGCTGTCTTTGCATTTCTTTCAGTTCTATCTCTTCCTACTTTTCTTTCACTTCTTTTTCATCATCCGCCCGTGTATTGAATATTGCTGCCATATCCTGGTCGGGTGCCCCTGCTGCTCTCCTTGGGCTTCTTGACAAAATACAAAGGGGGATCTGTAACGTGGTTGATGCTGACTTGGCAGACCGGCTGCAACCACTCTCTCACCGGCATGATGTGGCTTCCCTGTGCCTCTTCTACAAGTATTTCATGGCTTCTGCTCCGATGAACTTAGATCACTGGTGCCGCCTAAGCATGAATTTACACAAGATACTAGATTGGCAACTAGGTCCCACCCTTTTACAGTTAAACAGATAAGATGTAACCATAATTTCTACTCCAACAGCTTCTTTTCTCACACTTCCCGCCTGTGGAACTCCCTTCCACAAGTCTGCTTTCCCAACAGCTACAATCTCCAGGTGTTTAAATGTAGGGTCAATAGACACCTCCTATCACACTAACTCCCAATTATTCTCAGAACACTCTCATCTACCCAACCCTCATTCTCGGTATCCTTACCTGCCTATCACCCACCCTCTGACATTTCCTATATTTAACCATCCTTCCTCCACTCTATGTAGCCCCCTGTGCAGTAGTGGCAGTGAGATGCATTGCTCGGGGTGAAATGCTTATAAAAAAAAATTTTTCTGGCTTCTTTATTTCACTCACTACTTTTCTCTCTTCATATCTTCTTCCACCATCCCATTACTTTTCCCTTATTCTACTGTCATGCAAAAATTAAGATGGCATGTACACACTGTATGATGCTAGGTTTATTATGTAAAATGCATCTATGTTTCTTTTCAACATAAAATTCAAGTACTGCATTTATAAAATTGATACATATTTTCCTAACATCTTTTTTGATGAAATTAAATATTCTTACATCACTAAGTATAATTATACTTGTGATGTGCAAGGTTGGTTAAAATATTTCTACATTTAGACAACCACACCTTCCCTTAATTCAGATTAATTTAGTGGTTGATATAATCAATTTGATTTACTGATTTGATTCTGTGCTGCAATCAGAATATCAAATATTTCTGAAGGAAATTATTTATGTCACAGGAAAAGAAAATCATTGTTACTCTTTCTAAACTATTTTATTTAATACAGTATTTTTTAAAAATAAATTAGGACAAAAATGCCAAAATAAACTTGGTAAATATGACATGAAAATCCATCAAAAAGTCTACAAGTACATGAGTCTACATTATTTGTTACAATTTGTCATTATTAAATAACTTCTGAAAAAATCAATGTCTGCAAGGCAACATTACATCATTTGTATTTATTCTTTAGGTTTTGCATTACTTCATCAAGTAAGACTAAAAATTACTAAAGATAGTAAATAACTAAGTCAGTAAACTTAGTCCACTACAGTTATCAGTAGAATAACCTTATTTTACAAAAATTACTATTACAAGTGAAAAAAACCATTGAGATCAACAGTTTTTTTTATTATTCTTGTTTCTAAATTGAATAACTTTGTCAATTGCTGTTTTAAATTCTATGTTTATTTCCTTTCTAGCCCAAGGATCAGTGCTTCAGAATGTTATAAACTAATTTCTTTTTATCAATCTGTCATCACTGAATAGAAAAATCTGTGTTAATTCTTAACAGACCCAAACTTTAAAATAGCATGGAATTTTTGTAAAAAAAAAAAAAAAAATAACCCAAACCCAAATTAACATTTTTTTTCTTTCTTGGGATTTAAGCATATTTTAGTTTAGAAAATCTCCAGCTTCAAACTATTTAGTTTTTCTTGTTTTTGCTTCCAGATTTTCATTTTACTTTTTTATTATTTTTAATCTTTTTTTTAAATATGTCCTTATCTATCAACTCCAATTTGACAAAAATTTTATTTAAACCTGTGTCTATATGTTTACATTTAACTTGATACCATTCTTCTCCAAAGTTATAAATATATTCAATTGAAAACAGGAAAGTTTTTGCCAGAACATTCAAGCTAAACCAAATTTTAGAAATTCTCTTAAAGTAACAGTAAAGAGAAAACCAATGTTAACAGAATATTATCTCCAAACATTTTCAAACTGTTCATTTCATATGAGAAAATAATTTATCTGAAGTTTCGAAACCAGAACAACTATTATCTACTTTCATCAAATGAAATTCAATAAATAAATCCATTTTTCTTCTGGGTCATCCTTCCAAGCCTTGTAATAAAAAAGAAAAGGTGGCTTTTCTTTTACATAGTAGATTTTAATCAGAAAGAAACCATTTGAGTGTAATGTGAGAATTGTCTCCCAGGAAAATACGAATGTGTGCATTTTATTTTCAACTGAAGACATAAAAAAATACATAGAAATACATAGAAAATCTCATATATTTAAAGATATGGAACATCTACTCTAATCTAACAGCTCTATGAAAGGATCCTTCTCCTTGACAAAATTGGTGAAAAGCCATAACAATTAAGAGCCAACCATTTCTTCAGGAAATTTAAGACTTGTAATACTTCACCATTATTATCAACTAAACTAAGTATAGAGGGAGCCAGGAAAATCAAGAAAATATATGTTGCTGCTATCAGCAATGACAAAACTAAGTCATGTATACTTTTTATCAGGATTTGACCTTTTTACTATATACAAACATGCATCATGATTTTCTAAACAGATATATGACTAATACACATATCAAGAAAAGGTAACTTCCAAAACTGCTTGGGAGTAATAAACATACAATTAAGAAACAAATTCCATAGTTGCTTAATTTCATCGACCGAGGTTGATTGTTCTAGTTCCATACCTTTTCAAATATTTCAGTTAATTTCCTTTTAGTAACTCAACTCGCCACATCTCTGCTGTGGCCAGGTAATGAACTTACATCTTTTTGAGTAAGTCACTGGATCACTTCAACTAATGTGCTTATCCACTGGATAAGGTTCAGTGGATAAGCACATTAGTTGAAGTGATGTGGCACAAGGTAAGATTTATACACTTGGGACAAGCACAAAGATTCTTCAGCCCCCACAACTATTGTATGCACTTGTCTCAGTAGCAACTACCAATCACTCATCTCTAGTGCAATGGTGGGATGCAGAACCAGGCACCTCACAGTGTTTATTTTTCTCAGCTGTACCTCTGTCCATAGACAAAGGCCACAACTGAATCACATACTATCCGAAGACAGAGATGCAACTGAGAGATATGCATCCAATGGCAGAGCCACAGAACTCTTGTTTGTTTTGATGCTTTTGTGGCCTCTTTATATCCTGAATCAGTCTTACAACAACACTGGTTAAGCTTTTTCTTCCAGTTGTATTTTTAAAAAATCTATGAAAAGTGATAAAATACAACAAGAGCAGCCATTTTTTTCAGGGTAATGCTTTTCTAATGGCAGGTGATCAAAGACAGATTGAAGGCAAGAGAGACATACTTAGTGTAGTAAATGTGTAATGACACAGGGTTTTACAAAAAATAAGAGGAAGACAAAATTCATTTAGAGCTGTAAAGGATAAGAAGTTATGGAAAAGCAGTTGAGTCCTTGTTACTACAACCAGCCTATAACGAAGAAATGACTTACAATAACAAGTGGTACTCTTTGAAAAGATAATGAATCCTTTTTTGGTATGTGTCATACCATTTCAGTATATGAGTGATCATGCTGTTGAAACCTGATATTTTCTGTAGCTCTAAGAAATGTTTGTCATTTTACCATTCCTTCCAATCCATTCTGCTAAGCCTGTTAGGTTGATTACTTGTTTATTTCCTCTGCCACTCTTGCATTCAATATTTCTTGTGACAACCAAATTCCAAAAACCTTCTTTCTTATGTATCCTAGAAACTCTTTTTCTGATTCTAAGCATGTGTTCTTTTTGATTGGTCTATATTTCAGAGGTGAGGTATTGTAACTATTTACACTATTTATACTGCTCATATTGTTCTTCTCTTTTTTATTATTATATTCACAGTTGTTCTTGTTCCACATGGCATGTCTTTTCTGGTTATCTCAGTTTCAGTTCATTCTCTTTCGTAACTCAGCTCTCCATGTGTTTTAGACTGACCTCTGCTGTGACCAGATCTTGAACTCACAACACTGGTTTACTACAACTAATGATTTCATCCTTGGACCATGCATCCTTGCTGTGACACATGAAACTAAAACAATCTACTCCAGTTGACTAAAGAAAGGGTTCATTTAATTTTCTTGTTTGAGTTAGTGTTGAATATCATTCAAAATTATGCAACACTAAAACAAGAAAATTACTATTACAAAATATTCGAAACTGCCAACCTCATCATCAATAATAATAATAATTCACCTGAAAAATCTAAACCGCAGAGAACCAGTTTAATTTATGAATTTATATGTCCTTTGAAGAACTGTGTTCCTCAACTATTCAAATCTGTAAAGAATTACATTGGCTATACCACCACAAAATTGATGTGAAGATTGACCTTACACCTTTCCCACAAAAGTTCCATCCGATCTCATTTAAACACACATCGAGATCTTCCATGACCTATCCATGATATCCTCATTGATAATACATGCATAATAGCATCATCCACATGCAAAAGAAGATAAAAAATAATGAAGGCATCACTAATAAAAAAAGAGAAATCTTACCTTTAATAACATCAATTATGAACATGGTAACAATGTGCTTACTGTGTTCAGAACTTAACATGCAAATGACACTATATATACATATAAACTTTACACATTTATTTACAAGTAAAACAAAACTCTTGATAAAGCTAAAAGCACTCAAAAGTGTAAACCTTTGAACCATTCTTGTATAATTTGAGTTCTGAAAAGAAAAGAATTCTAAGAAAACATAAAAAACTTAATGATAATACCTTGTCTATCATTTTTAATGAAATCTGCATGTGTGTGTGTGTGCATGTGTGAGAGAGAGATATGGATATGCACAGTGTTAATATAGGTACTCTTAGTTTCATGCTCTCAGACTTAGTGATACTACTAATTTAGCAGGATCTATATCTAGGTCACTAGGGGATTAAGGGAAGTTCAGTGAATAAAGAAACTTGTCCTTCCCAGTTCTTTTGCTTTGGTTAATGCTTAAATTATTTATGGCCATGGTCTCTAGATTGTAACAGAATAAAAGGATAATCACAGTTATTAGTTTTGTCTATTTTTTTTCTTTATGCATTCTTTTTATTGTAAATTTTGGGATTTAGAATAAATTTTGTTAGATTTAGGTTATGAAATTTCATTGAATGTTTTCTGATCATGATACAGTTCTAGGTAGTATAGTATAAATATAATTTTCTATCTCAATTTAGAAATGAAATGATCAGTAAATTCTCTCAACAATTTAGCAATCTTCGCTTATAAATACAGTAAATTATATATATATTAAAATCATTTCACCCCAAACAAGGCAGTACTGCCACTGGTGCACAAGGGGTTATTTAAGAGGGGAGTGATGAGAAAGAGGAACACAGGGGGTGTCAAGGAATGAATAAGAGAAAGATGAGAACACTGGTGTAAAGAGAGCTGTATGAGAATAGACTGGTAAAGAAGAAGAGCATGATACAAGGGTTGTCAGGAAAAAGACACAAATCAAAGAGATAAGAAGTGGCAATTGATATTGCATTTAAATTCTTGGAGATTGTAGCTATCAGGAAAACAAGTATATGGAAGGGAATTCCACAGGTGGGAAGTGTGAGAAAAGAAGCTGATAGAGTAGAAGTTGCAGTTCCATTTGACCAGTTTCACTGTAAAAGGCTTGGATATAGTCACTAGTCTAGTAGCTTGAGTAAATTCATGCAGAGTGGGCACAAGGGAGCTAAGCTCATCAAAGCAGAAGCTGTGAAAGTATTTGTAGAAGAGATGTTGGTGAGAAAGTGACTGGAATTGAGCTACCATGTTGAGATGAATTACATTGCAGATTCTTTGTTAGATTTTGTCAAGAACCCCAAAATGAATAGCAGGGGCATTCAATGAAATATTACAGCAGTATTCAATGCACAGATGGATGGTAGATTTATATATGTGCAAGATAGATTCATATGAGAACAAATTTCTGGCCCTATACATTGATCCGACCTTCCTAGCAGCAAATTTAGCTATAGATTCAATGTAGCCATTCCACTCAATGTTGGTTGATAGAGTTAGACCAAGGAAATGCAGCGTTTTACTTTAGAGGAAGACTAGCCAGATCCAAACTGATGGTGGGTAGGAGCGATTCTCTGTGGAGGTTAAAAGATAGCAGCTTTGTTTTGGAAACATTAAAATTTATGAGCCATTTCTTACCCCAGTCCACCCCAGTCCACCCCAGATTGGATGGCTTTTACAAAATCAGCAGTGAGGTTTGATTTGTCAGCCCCGGCAGATTTCTTATCAAGGCAGGAGTACATGATGTTATGCCTATAGGGATCTGATTACATCAGGGAGATCATTGATGATAATCACTAAAAGCCTAAGACCCAGAATAGAGCTTTGAGAGACACCCATGTTCATATGATATTATCTGGAAACATGCCCATTCAATACTACTTTTATTACACAATTTGAAAGGAACAATTGAATTAGATCAAACAAGCATCCTGTTATACCATAGTCCTGTAGATTGCATAGAAGGCAAGCATGCCAGACTCTGTCAAATGCTTTGGAGATATCTAGTGTAACAGATTGAGCTTCGCCATTCTTATTGAGAGCCTGGTATATATATTGTGATGGGTGCTAGCATATCAGCAGTAGACTTGGTGAAGCAGAAACCATATTGCTTATTGGAGAAGAGGCTATAGGCTGTGAGATGTTGGTACCATTTTATATATGTATTATAAACAAGTTAAAAAACAGGTAGATTAAAACCCACAGTTCATCTATTTACTTTTATAGAGTACTCAGTACAAAGTAGAGCTTAATATTCTAATTTTGTTATTACAATGGTTTATAAAATCATGATATCACTACACAAAAATTTTCATGTTTCAAAACAATACTGTTCTTCTTCAGGTGGTGTTTTAAAATAAATGGTGAAAAATGATTTATTTAGAAAATATAAGATGAATTTATGGTTATTTAGAAAATTAGGGAGTGATAGAGAATATGCTTGTAGGTGTGTTAATATTGTTTAATCAAAAATGAGAATTAGATTGAACTATAAAGTTGAAGATTTTGGTCACAAAAGGCAGCAGAGTAGCCTGATGTCTTGGCACGAAACCTGAAAATATTTTGCATAGTGATATAATAAACCATTGTAATAACAAAATCATTATATATATTAGCTTAAAGGATATAAAAATGTGCTCAACCTTAGTCAACACACTAATAAAACCTGTTATCCTCCCAGTTTTATTCATCGCTTCCTGAAGAACAACAAAAACTACTAAAAATAACCAATCAAATTCAATGAAATAAATCATTTACCTGTCCAATTATCTCTACTAATACAGGTATTGTAAATAAAATTTATTTATTGTTCTCTTCATTCACACACAATGACACACTGCAACTCCAACTGCTAGAATAGACGTACACCTTCATGGATCCACACATGTTGTATTATTGTTTCCTACACAAAAGTATTTGATAAACCATTTATAATAAGTCAATTATAATCAAATACACTATTATGAAGTTTAACAATTTATTTATTTACATATTATTCCACTACACCTTCATCTATCAATATCCACTTTTAATCTCAAGATAATTGGCATTGGCTCTTGGGAAAAAATCCAGGTAACATGTGTAGAACTGTTCTTGAAGCTATTTCTATCCATCTACATTTAGGCGTAAGTCAAAGAGAAGAAATTCTAGATTAATCAGGGTTCTAATATTATATGGGCATTGCCAGTAGCCAATTATCCAATGGAAGACTAACAACCTATGGAGAATATTTATTATTGTTATACATCATTGTTGTAAAATCTTTTAGAAGTACATTAAAAATGTTGGAAGAAACAATATCTGGATTAGGGTTGCGAAATCATTGATTGATAGAGATCATAATTGTTTGCATCAAATAGTAGGGATCTACTGCAGCATCTTTCCCATAGAGACAATACTGTAATTCTTTTATTAATTTATTGCCATTTTCATAGCAAGCATTCAGATAAATTCCATTCTTTAGTTCCACTAGTTCAGAATTTTAGAAACAAAATACACTGTGTCACTTCCACAGACTCAAATCATTTCCTTTCTGCTGCAAGTGTACAAAAAGTTACACTTAGTTTTTTCACTCCAAGAAAAGCCATCTTGTGAGTGCTTCCCTGAACATTTCAATCTTGACCTCTTTGAGCCAAGGATTAATCAATATTCATTCTCATTATCCTGATAATCTTTATTTTCTACCACTTTCTCTCCCATTTTCATCATACACCTCATCCAGCATAACCCTTTGAACAGCAACATTTAACCTTGAACCTTGTATTAAGGAAAATTTGCTGTAAAAATATTTATGAAATAATTCAAAAGGAACATTGTTGTTACATAGATTTCATATTGTTGAATCTGATAACTCAGAATTGTTTTTATTTAGCAACTTCATGTGTAAAGATTGAAAACATAAAACCCAGCTTAAAATTTTGATTAAGTCACTGTTTCTATACCACAATAGGTTGTGAAATATCTATAAAAGTTCTTATATATACACATTATAATTATCTAAATATAAGTGAAAATTCCTTTAGTGTTTTGTTAAATTTATCCTATAAGAAAATAATTTTGTCTTTTGCCATAAAAAGAAAAATCTCATGAAAACAAAAGAGTACTCTTTGAAAAATTTCAAGAAACTTTTAAATCCAACTCAAGTTTTTGTTAAGAAGATTTCCCTCAGTGAAATGATTCCAGGAATGAAAAAAAAAATTCCCCCTTCCCAAACTGACTACTCTTTTCATCAAACAAGAGCAGTCGATTATTAGCATCGTACTCATGGCAGTTTTGAAATACATAACAATGCATCTGCAATACATTAGGATTTTGAAACAAATATTTATGTTTTGAATTTTATTTTTAATCTTAAAATCCCTTTGTGTAAGATTTATTTTTAAGATGATGAACATAAACCAAACAGCATACTAAGCGTAAACCTTCTTAATGGATTAATGCTGCTTGAATAGGAATAGAAACAAACATTTTCATATTCAGAAGAAAAGGAAAAACATGCAATCTCTTGCTTACAGATTTGCACTAAAACCAATTTTATATTCAAAATTCAGCTTTTAAAAAAGTCTGTACTTTGGAATAAATTTTCTATTTAGTGTGTGTGTATGTATATATATATATATATATATATATATATATTCAAATAATAAGTCTTTTTTCATTTGGTTGTGTTGTTATTTTTGCATATTTGTTCAATAAACATATTTAAATGAGCAAATGATGAAATCTTTTTGTTCTTTGCTGTTTTCTCTTCTGTAAAAACAATGAAAGATTTACAAATGTTTTGTATTATGGATAATAATTTTCACCAAGTGATTTCCTTCATTAATGACTAAGAAGAAATTTCTTCTAATATCTCATTTGTTTTCATTTTTCTGTTATATGCAGTTCTAACTTTTGCTAGCATTTTTCTTTTGAGGTTTACTAAGCTAACTAATGCTGAAAACTTGAAAATTTCAAAATACAAGCATTTGAAATTTTTGCTTGACAAAAGATAGAGCAAAACAATATTAAAATTTACTTTGTCACTAAATAATGTCATTTACATGTCTTTATGATGCATATTTTTTTAAAAATCATCTCACCCCAAGTAAGGCATTGTGCTGCCACTGTTGTGCAGGGGGTTACTTCGCAGAAAGTGATGAGAAAGAGGGGTTAGTTATATGAAAGGTCAAAAGGAGGGTAATAGACAAATGAGGATACCGAGGATGGGGGTGGAGTAGAATGGAAAAAGAGCTTGCGAGAATGGATGCGAATTAGTGTGATATCTATTGACCTTACATTTTAATTCCTGGAGATTGTAGCTGTTGAGGAAGCAAGTATATAGAAGGGAATTCCACAGGCGGGAGGTGCTTGAAAAGAAGCTGTTAGAGTAGAAATTGCAGTTACACTTTATCAGTTTCACAGTAAAAAGGTGAGACCTAGTTGCTAATCTAGTAGGTCATGTAAATTCATACCTAGAGGGCACTAGTGATCTAAGTTCATCGAAGCAGAAACTGTGGAAGTATTTATAGAAGAGGCACAGGGAAGCCACTTTCTGCCGGTGAGAGAGCGACTGCCGCCAAGCTGCTAAGTCCGTATCGATCACATTGCAGATTCTCCATTGTCAAGAACCCCGAGGTGAATAGCAGGGGCACCCGATCAGATGTGGCAGCAGTATTCAATACACGGGTAGATAGTAGATTTATATAGACTTATATGGACTCAGATGAGAAAAACTTCCTGGCCCTGCACAGTGAACTGACCTTCTTGGCAGTGGATTTAGCAATGGATTTGATATAGTCATACCACTTGAGGTCCACTGAGAGTGTAAAGGCATGGAGGCATAGTGTTTTACTCTCAGGGAGGCTAGCCTGTTCCATGCTAATGGGGTAGGAGTGATTGTCTATGATGGTTAATAACAGCTTCATTTTGGAAGCATTAAAATCTACGAGCTATTTCTTTCCCTAGTCCATCACGGATTGGAGGTCCTTCTCAAGCTTGACAATGAGGTTTGCTTTGTTAACCTCAGCAGAATTTTGATCGAGTTGAGAGTAAACGGTGGTGCCATCTTGGGATCTTATAACATTGGGGAGATTGTTAATGTAAATCAGAAAAAGTGTAGAACCTAGAATAGAGCCTTGAGAAGCACCCACGTTCATATGGTAGTTTTGGGAGGCATGTCCGTTTAATACTATTTTCATTGTGCAATTAGAGAGGAATGACTGGATTAGGTCAAACAATGGTCCAGTTATAGCATTAGCTCCCCACCTTGCGTAGAAGGCCAGTTTCTGGTTTTCATTCTCCTGTTTAATTTTCAAATACTATCATCTAAATAATACAAAAACAAATAATTTCTGTTTGATCATAAAAGCCTAGCCAGATTAAAAATGGATAACTTTGTTACAATTTTGTTTTGGAAATATTCTTTATTATGTCATGTAAGATTTCTTTTGACTGTAGATTTATAGATTAGTGAGTTACTCCCACACATTAAAAAAATATTTTCCTGCATGAAAAAAAATTTACCAACATTATTTCAGTATTTGGAACAAGTGATTGACAATAGCTTCCAAAAGAAATGCACAATGAAAAATACCAAACATGATAATGAAGATGCTGTCTGTGTAAGTAATGAGAAGACAGATGTCAGTTTCTTTCTCATTCCAGGGTTGAGATTTTTTTCACTCAACTATTTTCCAGCAGTCATTCACATAGATCAACGCATGTATTTTCATACTAGCATCATATCCATCAGAAAAGGCATTATTGATGTCTGAATTGTCACTGCTGCCTAGCATCAGAGTATCTGTTTGCACTGGTTAAGAAAAAAGTAAAACCTCTGACACTCTGCCATTCAGGATAGCATCCTAACTCTACTTAGGATCAAAGTAGTGCTCCTCAACACTTCTCTGTGCACTCATCAAAAGTGTTAACATACACCTCTGTGTGTGCGTGTATGCATGTGTATATGCATGTGTGAGTGTATATATATATATATATATATATATAATCTGATGCACTTTCAGATCACCCAGCCATAAAGAACTTTCACAGTGAACTAACAATCAATTATCTTTATGAAGGAAAGCAAATCTCTCGATAAGATCTTTTGAACCTTTATATATATATATATATATATATAAGGTATTGAGATATATATATATATATATCTCAATATGATGATTGCATAATGCATGAAAAGTTGTGCTTGAAATGTAAGATAATATATACATATATTGTAATTTTGTTATTACATTGATTTATAAAAGCATTATATTAATACACAAAAATTTTCATATTTCAGAACAATACTGCCCTTCTTCAGGTGGTATTTTAAAACAAATGGTGAAAATGATTTATTTAGAAAATATAAGATGAATGGTTATTTAGAAAATTAGGAAGTGGTAGTTAGAGAATATACTTGTGGAAGTGCCAATATTGTTCAATCAAAAATGAGAATTAAGTTCAGCTATGAAGTTGCAGATTTGGGCTGCAAATGGAAGCAGAGTAGCCTGGTGTCAAGGCATGTCACTTTTTAATTTTGTTCAAGTAAGATTAATAGTGAGACCATACATTATTTAATGGGCAGACAATAATTTCAACAATGCAATCATGGTACAAAAGAAATAATATATTTCATGATGATTAATTACAATAAAACACAGATAAAACTCCAAAGTTGAAATAATGTCATTTGTTCTGTATCAGTCTTGTATCAGGATAACCAAAAGTAATATATCAAGATTAATCATTGTGAAAAAGGATACTAAGTAAATTAAGCACAAAATGTGTTTGTGTGTGTATATATATATATATATATATATATATATATACACACACACACACACACAAAGTGGAGACAGCTTTTTTTCATTTAAAACATTGCTAATCACTCAGTAACTATTAGGATAATATAATGGAGCTTACTATCCATAATGCACCCTTGACTATCATATATAATCAAGCTAAAAACACAACACGCATGACCTAAAGATCGTGTTCAAGCATGAAACTGACTGACTGCTTGGTGTTGACTTCATTGTCCACTTATATATATGTGTGTGTGTGTGTGTGTGTGTGCAAGAGAGAGCATATATATATATATATATATATATATATATATATATAGTAATTTAATTTTCAATTAATTTTTTAATCAGACCTTATTTCTTAATACTTATAAATCTTGGTTTTTAGTTAGTGCATTCATCTGAAATGCTATTGGCGGCTTTTCATCTTTGTAAATAGTGACATTAATAACAACCGGCCTAAATCGAGGAATTCCTACTCAGGGAAAATGTGCCTCCCAAGAAGTCCTAAACAGAAGCGTGCATTTCATGAAATAGGTAAACTGAATCTGCTTTATCATTTCCTAATCAGTAATGGAGCACGATAGAATTAGTTTCTCCATAGGAAAAAAAAATACAAGTCTGAATCTGGTTGGGAAGCATATTTTTCTTTCATAAGAATTCTTGATCTAAGTCATTTGTTATTAATTTCAATGTTTAATTAAAAAACAAAAAAAACAGGCATAGCAACTCAAACACATATACCCTCTAGATATAATGTGTATAGTAACAAGAAGTATAGACATACATTTTTTTTTTCAATCCATTTTTACACATATATACTTAAACCTTTTTCAGGCATATGTTGCATCTATACCTTTTTCGTATATTTTTATTGCTTCAACAACATAGTGACACACCAAAATCTTCTAGATTCATTATGCACTTAAACAAACTGAAGTTTATATTAGTTGAATCCTGGTAAAAGTATGAAAAGAGATTCAAGCAATACAAGATATGCAAAGAACATAGGATAGAGCAACCGAGAATATACAAAGATGAGGATGGACTGGAAATATTAAAGTCCGAAGTGGAAGCTGCAATGGCCAAACTGAACAGAAACAATGCAGCTGGTCCAGACGGCATTGAAATAGAGCTGCTGATAGCCCTATTCAGCATAGAGAAAATTACAGAAATAATAAATGAAATTTATAATAGTGGAATAATACCAGATGACCTATGAAAGTCAATTATTATAGCACTGCCAAAGAAGCCAGATGCAAACGAATGCGAACTACACCGAACTATCAGCTTAATGAGTCTCATTACAAAACTGATTGTCAGAATCCTGATGAATAGAGTGAGAAGCAGAATCAGGCCAGAGATAGGACAGGAAAAGTGCGGGTTTGTCAAAAACACTGGAATATGAACGCTATATTTATTATTAGGATGCTCTCTGAAAGGGCAATACAAATGAAGAAGTACTTGTGTTTTATTTATTATGTGAAGGCATTCAACAAAATACACCACAAAGAAGTGATGGAGATGCTCAGTAGTCTGAACATTTTTGAGAAGGACATCAGAGTAATCAAGAATCTCTACTGGCAGCAAACTGCCTGCATATGAACAGGTTTACAATTTCAGCTGATTTACAAAGATAGAAAGGGGCATAAGACAAGGATGTGTCTTTTCACTGGATCTGTTCAACTCGGACAGCGAGAATATTTTGAGGACCCTAGATGCTTTGCCAAGATTTGTTATCGAAGGCCACAATTTGAACAACATAAGATACACAGATGATACAGTACTGATTGACAACACAGAAAGAAAACTACAAGACCTCCTACAGAAGGTAGCTGAATAGAGTAACAAGAAAGGAACTACAAATAAATTGCTAGAAAACTGAATGCATGGTCATCAGCAAAAACAGCAACCCAAAATGCCAAATACAGATGGGGGACACTAGAATCAAGCAAGTACAAAAAATTTAAATACCAGGGAAGTGTTCTAACAGAAGATGGAAAGTGCATCACAAAGATCTGAGGCAAATTATCATGGTGAAAGGATGTGTTCCAGAAGATGAGTAAAGTACTAACACACAGGAAAATTTCACTAGAAACAAAGAAGAGAGTGCTAGATTGCTATGTGATATCCGTTCTTCAATACAGCAGTGGCTGTTGGACAATATCATCAAAGATGAAGGAAAAACTTGAAACAGCAGAAATGTGGTTCTACAGAAGGATGCTGCGGATATCATGGACCAAGCATGTGAGCAATGATGAGGTGTTGAAAAGAATGGCAATGAAAAGAAAATTAATAGCAAGTATCAGAAAGAGACAACTGAAGTTCCTAGGACATGCAATGAGGAAGGAGGGCTTGGAGAATCTGATACTAACAGGCCATATAGAAGGAAAAAGAGACAGAGCAAGGCAGCGGATAACATATTTGAAGGGTTCAAGCAGATGGATGACAGAGCAGGGGTTGCGTGATGTAACAGGAGAAAACGTATTAAAAGCCACCAAGGATAGGGAGACACGGAAAGCCATGATTGCCTACATTCTGAAAGGACAGGGCACATAGAAGAAGAAGTTTGTCTCATGAAAATACAACACAATTTCAGCAAGCAGTAAAATGTATAAGAACACTTGAAAGAAACCAATAAACAGTATTGAGATTTTATGTGAAAAAAATCTACAAAGCATCAAAAGAAAATAAATTATTTTAACATAAGACCTGAGGAAACAAAAGAAACCATGAACAGAAACTTAGTCACACAATGAAAAAATATTGTGAAGATTCCAAAAGACAATTAGAGAATGACCCAATATAAAAGACAGAAACAAAGTAAGTGACACTCCTATTCAATTATAAAATCTTATAACTCAGTCTGTCTCAACTGATTAGATATTTACAAAATAGGTCATCAGCTTTCTAATATCAAGGTCACTTTTTTTTGTTCTTTTTTTTTCCTGCATTTGTTAGGGTTATGATTCACTTCAAATAAATTATCAAAATAAAAACAAATACACTTCACATGCTTTATTATAACTTAGAAAATAAAACAATGTATATTCAAAATTTGCATAGGACTGCCTAAGAAGCCAGATGCAAACGAGTGCGAACTCTACCGAATGATCAGCTTAATGAGTCATATTACAAAACTGATTATCCAAATCCTGGTGAATAGAGTGAAAAGCAGAATCAGGCCAGATTTAGGACAAGAACAGTGTGGGTTTGTCAAAAACACATATTCATGATTAGGATGCTCTCCAAAAGAGCAATACAAATGAAGAAAAACTAGTATCTACATTTTATCGATTATGCAAAGGCATTCAACAAAATATGCCACAAAGAATTGATGGAGATGCTTAGCAGCCTCGACATATTTGGGAAAGACATAAGAGTAATCAAGAATCTCTACTGGCAGCAAACTGCCTGCATATGAACAGGTAACAAATTCAGCAGATATACAAAGATAGGAGCGTAAGACAAGGATGTATCTTTTCCCCGGATCTATTCAACTTGTACAGCAACAGAGACCGTTTTGAGGACCCTAGGTGTTATGCCAGGATTTGTAATTGGAAACCACAATTTGAACAACGTAAGGTATGCAGATGATACAGTGCTGATTGCAGACACAGAAAAGAAACTACAAGACCACCTACAGAAGGTAGCTGAAGAGAGTGACAAAAAAGGAATACAAACTGCAAGAAAACCAAATGCATGGTCATCAGCAAAAAGAGCAGCCCAAAATGTCAAATACAATTGTGGTATACTAAATTCAAGCAGGTACAAAATTTAAATCCCTGTGAAGTGTTCTAACAGAAGACGGAAAATGCAACACAGAGATGCAAAGGCAAGTTAGCATGATGAAGGACACATTCCAGAATCTGAGTAAAGTATCTTATATAAGATATTCTCTGGAAATCACATGCTCACATAAAAATGAAAATTAAATTTTATTTCAGCAAATGAAAGCTACCCCCACCTTTTTAATTTAATATTAATTTTTTAAAAGTTGGGACTTTTTTCTTCCTTAAGATAATATCAACATTTATTTTTCTGTGTGTGGATGGAAGATTAATTTTACAAACATGTATTGCATAGAGAATTTTTATCACCATGTTATAAAGAATTTTTTGGCTTACCTAATAAGTGGTGCTCAGATGGCTTTGCCCCTCCCCCTCAAAATCTTGGTATCTTGCTTTTTATAATTTGGTTACATGTATGTAATGAGTGGATGACCTTATATCAAGCAAAGCCATTATAATGATGAATAATGATATTAATATATTACTTATAAACATTCCTCCTCTAACCCTTGCTCAAGATGGTGCTTTTAAGAAGCATATCAGTCCTACTAATGGTTTTCAATGCATTATCAGTTTAATCCTTGTATATTAGCAGATATTTATAAGTAGTTTCAGTAGAGACAGGATTAAAGAAAAGTAAATTTATATTTTGATGGAATTTGGCCTTCAAAATATTACTGAAATGCCTTTGTCCTGTTGAAGAAAAAGAAAGAGAGATATTTCTTTTTTCTTCTTTTCCTTAAAATATGCCAAGTTTTATAATTTCTGATTAATACACATAAACTTTTTTAAATAAGGAACTATTACTATGTTTAGACTGATTTGAAGTATTGTTTTCATATGTGGTTGTTCCATTATTCTTGTTCTATAGGTTAGTGGTTATTTATTTTAATTACATCCCTGTGATGGTGTCTTTTTGTTTTTCCTACTAAATCACAACCTGTTTCAGGAATTGAACTCACAATGACAGTAACACTTGACTAATTAATGCTTACATACACATAGATCATCAGTGATTTACTCTTATAGCTTTTAATTCCATTATTAAATGGTTTCAATATATGGTTATCATTGTGGGTTCAAACTATCTTTAATTTTTGTTCAAGTTTTGTGATGAGGAATTCTTGGTAATAATCAGAAATGAGAACAATGGTTTGAATAGGCCAAAGCATATTGAATATCTTCTTCTTCTATGAGCCTTGTTCTTTCAGGACATATGTGATCATGGGCTTCCACGTCTCCCTATCCCTGGTGGCTCTTAACGCACTTTCTCCTGTAACACCATGCAACCTCCATTTTGTCATCCACCTGGTCAGACTCTTCAAATATGTTGTCCGCTGCTTTCCTCTCTCTCTTTTTCCCTCTATCTGGCCTGTTAGTATCAGATTCTCCAAGCCTTCCTTCCTTATTGCATGTCCCATGAACTTCAGTTGCTCAATATTAATTTCCTTTTTGTTTCCATCTTTCCAAAACCTCATCAATGCTCACATGCCCAGTCCGTGATATCCACAGCATCTTTCTGTAGAACCACATTTCAGTTGCTTCTAGTTTTTCCTTCATCTTTGATGATATTGTCCAGCATTCACTGCCATATTGAAGAACTGACATCACATAGCAATCCAGTACTTTCTTTTTTGTTTCTAGTGAGAGTATGTTGATATTATCTTAAGGAAGAAAAAAGTCCCAACTTTTAAAAAATTAATATTAAATTAAAAAGGTGAGAGAAGCTTTCATTTGCTGAAATAAAATTTAATTTTCATTTTTATGTGAGCATGTGATTTCCAAAGAATATCTTATATTCCATTTAAATGTGGTCACCTGCTGACAATCATGTCTGCTAAAAATCTCACAAGCAGACTCACAAAGCATAGAGTCAAAAATACATTTTCTACTAAGTCTAAAATGTACAATGGATATTTAACACAAAAGATTTTATAAATTTCTAGTACTTGTAACGTTTTTAGATTTATAATCATATTTATTTGTGTGCATATGTTAACATTTCTTACGCAATACAATCCTACATTAAGTAACATCACAATTTTTATAGCAAGCAAAGTAGTTTTTTTTTTTTGTATTTTTCGCAATGAAGATTTTGCAACTATATTTACATTTAGAAATGGAATTAATACAATAAACTTAAAAATTTAACCTTAAAAATGAAAGTCATATAAAGTTATTGTAATGCTTTCAAACAAATTTATATATAATGAAACTTTGCTGTCAGTCTGCTGTGGTTAAGTTTTCTTTTATTCTATTTTCAAAAACAACATTCAGAACATTTATAAAAAAAACAAAAAAACAATGGCCACTTTTAACATGAAGCATGAATTTTGAAACCACCTCTATATTATTGTTTACTGACACCAAATTTAAAAAAGAAAGGATATAGATATTTCCCATGGTTTCTTAGATTTGTCAAAGTGCCAAGCCAAGTAACTCCTCTTTATAGCATCTCTCAGGACAATAAAGGTGACTTAATGGTGTCCATTTTCTACCCAAGAAATATGTCAAAATTTTTTCTGAGTCACATGATAACAGTAGCAATGAATGGTCTTATGAAATATCAGTCAGTTAAGTGCCATACATGATACATGCTTTGGGTAATCATGTCTCGAAAGACACATGACTGACTGGGTAGATGATTATCCCACAGTAAATTGCCATTAATTTTTGTGGTAGACTGGTTGCCAGCCAAGGTTATAGAACCCAATCTGTTCTGTTATTTAACACATAACTGGTTGGAACAGATGGATTAATACCTTTTTCCAAGGGTATTTGCACGAAAGTGAATGCAGAGAATTCAATTGGAATTCGAACTCAGCTCCCCGATTTCTCATTCCAAGCTGATATCCATTGCACCCCAATGCACATGCTTATGAAATATATCTTATATAAAAAGAAATCAGACTTAAAACTGGTTTTATTTTGCTTGAAAGCAGATAGAGAAAGAATTAGTTGAATACACAAAAACAGAAGCAAGAATGCCTTTTCTCATTAGATTTATTCAACCTATATAGCAAAATTATCCAAAGAGATTTACAAGATCTACCAGAACTTATTATTATTAGACATAATCTACATGACAGAAAAGAAAATGGAAATAATTATTGGACAAGATAGTAATGGAAAGCAAAATAAGAAAGAACTGTTAATTGTATGAAAACAAAATGTAGGATCATCTGCTAAAGAGACAGTCCAAGGTATGAGATATGTATTGAGCATTTCTAAGTCAAGCAGATACAAAAATGTCACATTCAAATTAGTGTAGTAACTGTTTGACAGAAAATGTGACACAGAAATTTGGAGACAAATATGAATATCAAATTTCCAGAAACCAAGTAAAATATTACAAAATGAATGTAGGTATTTAAATTTCTTGATTTTAGTATCCCCAACTTGTAGTTGTCACTTTGGGCTCCTCTTTTTATTGATAAAAATGCATTCAGCTTTGTTGTAGTTTATGTTTAGTCCTTTCTTCTTGCTTTCCTTTGATACCTTCTGTAGGAGGTCTTGTAGTTTCCTTTCTATGTCAGCTATCAGCACTGTGTCATTTGTGTATCTAATATTGCTAAGACTGTGGCCACCAATGATAAATCCTGGTAGGACTTCTAGTTCTCTCTATGTTAATGCACTCCCGATTTTCTCTTAACTGCCATGGATGATTCATAGGTAGAATGATATATTAGTCATTACAATTTGTTCCCAAAAACAGTAATTACTTAGCACTCAGCCAAATGAATGCAACTGAGAATGGATATTCATTGTATTTCTGTATTTGTCTTAATGGCACTGATGGCTGCAAAGCCTCTCTTCCAGTACTTTCAAAGCAATTTCAACTTGCTGAGGATATTTTGCTTTTACTTTCACCTAAAATAGTCTAATATACCAGCAGCCATTGGTTCACATACTAGCAATAGTACACATCCCACATGTTTTGCTACTAAAGAGGCCAAGGGTTCAATTATAATAATGCCTTGCATACAAAATCACATTGTCATTAATTCTTATGGTTTGGAGAATGGCGATAAAAAAAGTTATTAGTATGTTACACGCTTCTTAATGCCAGTAAAATCTTTTTATAGATATTTTTTATCAATGTCATGTAATTACCTCTTCATGAGTTTCATTTAATTTTCCTAATTAAAAAAAATATCTTTCTCAAAATTCAATTTATTTCATGTAATTTCAACTGAATTCCAATGACTGAAACACAAATTCGATGTTATTGTAATGTTTCAACTATTTTAAAGTTATTCCTAGACTAAGTCAATGTTAATAAAATTTACCTATTTTATGTTTTTCATAGATATTGATTCCTTTCCTACAGTTTATCAACCCTATGCAGGTGATTTCAAGCCAGAAAATATTTTTTTAGATTAGAAAACTGCTTTCTTTTTTCTTTTTTTTTTCAAATAATACTTGTTTAATGATACAAGTCTTACAAATTAATCCATAACCGGGCAAAGGGATGGATTCATACCTTTCCCAAAGTTATATTCACAGAAGTGAATATTATGAACCCAATGGAAATTGGAGCTCAGTTTTCTAATTAACAATTCTAAGCTATTATTCATTATACCACACTTCTTCTTCTGCTATGTACCCTGTCCCTTCAGGACGTAGGCAATCATGGTTCTCCACGTCTCCCTATCCCTTGTGGCTCTTAGTATGTTTGCTTCCTGTTACTCCTGGCAACCCCCATTCCATCATCCACCTGATCAGGCCCTGCAAATATGTTATCCGCTGGCCTTCCTCTGTCTCTCTTTCCTTCTATCTGACCAGTCAGTATCAGGTTCTCCTTTCTCATCGCATGTCCCAGGAACTTTAGTTGTCTCTTCCTGATGCTCAGTATTAATTTTCCTTTTTGGTTGCCAATTCTTTCCAACACCTCATCGTTGCTTGCATGTTTGGTCCATGATATCCGCAGCATCTTTTTGTAGAACCACATTTCCGCTGCTTCCAGTTTTGTCCTCATTTTCAATGATATTGTCTAGCATTCACTGCCATATTGAAGAATTGACATCACATAGCAATCCAGCACTCTTTTCTTTGTTTTTAGTGAAATTTTCCTGTGTGTTAGTACTTTACTCAGCTTCTGGAATGTATCCTTTGCTATGCCAATTCACCTTCGGATCTCTGTGTCGCACTTTCCATCTCCTGTTAGAACACTTCCCTGGTATTTAAATTTTTGTACTTACTTGATTCTAGTATCCCCCACCTGTATTTGGCATTTTGGGTTGCACCTTTTGCTGATGACCATACATTCAGTTTTATTAAAGTTTATTTGTAGTCCTTTTTTGTCGCTCTCCACCGCTACCTTCTGTAGGAGATTTTGTAGTTTCCTTTCAGTGTCTGCAATCAGCACTGTATCATCTGCATACATGTTGTTCAAGTTGTGGCCTCCAATAAAAAATCCTGACGTGTCATCTACGGTTTTTAAAATATTCTCGCTGTATAGGTTGAACAAATCTGGTGGAAAGACACATCCTTGTCTTACGCCTCTTATGTCCAAAATTACATCTCCTGAAATTCTCAAAGGGTCACCTATCTAAGTACTGACCAGGCCTGGCATTGCTTAACTTCCATGATTTTAATGGTTTATTAATATTGGTAAATGAACAAACTTCTAACATATGAAGTGGTAAAAAAATGACTTAAGACAAAATAGATTTTTTAAAAAATTAAGAACCATTTATTTCTAAAGAGACAAATGATTTAAAAAGTTCCAGTGTATGATTTATCATTAAGTTTTCCATTTTACATCAAAGTATCTATTTGGTGCATCATTCCCTGTTTCTGAAATAAATTCGCATGACTGTTTAAACAGTGGAAGCTTTACTACAATGCTGTTGTAGATATTTCTGTTCCTTTTATGAAATGAAAATAACTGAATTTTCTGAACCCTCTTAAACAATTATTAAATTATAAATATTTATCAATTCTGAAGAATTTTTTATGTCTGCTTTCTCTTTGCGATAAGCCCTGTGCTAAATCAATGTTCAGTTAATCAATACTACAACGTTCATGTTTTTTAAAGATGGACAAATTGTATGATTTATATATTTCTAATCTGTAAACACTGAAGCTGTTCATATTTGCTTCACACTAATAACCATTTTTTCCTTCTCATTTTAAACTAAACATTTACTCAATATAAGGCCCAAAAGCCACTCAAGGCTTGGCTTGGTGGTGTCAGTTTAATAGCATATCGACTTTATAGATTATTCAATGCTAAACTAAATATTTTTATGCAATTTTATGCATTCAACTACAAATATGTTGTACTTAATTTTATTCTTTCTGGGTAAACATATGTTTTACAGCTATATTGCTTGTAGATGATCTGTTGTATTTTGGCATAAACCTATGTCTTTAAGACAGGACATTATTAATTGTTGTGGCAAATCTTCATTGCCAAGTTGTTGTGGCCTGTTTTGGTCAGGAAGAAAGACAGGGAAAACAAGATGGTAAGTTCAAACAGTGTATTAGAATAATAGCACATACATACAAGTGTTAGTAATCAGAAAAATAGAAGCGTACATCTGAACTGTATAGTTATGCTGCATCTAAACTGTTTCACGACTGCCTTATGGTTGTCTCACAGCTGTGTCCCTTGGAAGTCACGCAGGTTAGTACTTATTAATGGATGAAAATCCATTCCTTTATAACAATTAATGGATGAAAGTCCATTCCTTTATAACAATTATATTGATGGTTTTCAGTATTTTCAGAGAGCTTTTTCATGTTTTTATACTTTTAGTATTTTTGTCTTACAAGTGTTAAGTGATTGCATTCAGTTAAAATGTATTTCACCAAAATTTCAGTTTGACATGTTGTACATGTTGGTTACTTTTCATTCTTGTGCAATGATGAATGATTGAAGTATGTATGTGTGACCTTTATGCAGTTGAGCTAGAATTACTCCATCTTTTCTTCCTTATCTAGACATTTGCTTCCATTCACCTAAAAATGATTTGGTCATAGAAGTTTATCATTTGTGTGATTTTGCCAGTTAGTTTTACTTATTAGGTATATATAAGGGATCTGGAAATTATTATCAGAGATTAAATTTTGGCCAGACTTTGCAACTGAATTAGCCTAGTCATTTCTTCTAATATCCATGTGAGAGCTACTGAATGAGGAGAAAGTAAGTGCAGACTATGAAGATATTTAATGTCAATAAGTTTTTATCCTAAACTCATGATGAAAAATGTAGTGATTAGGGAAGCGGGAATTTATTTCATAAAGTTCAGTTCTTGAGAAGATGGTATCTGAGTAGAACTGCTTTCTTAACAATGAAAGGAATGAGCATGCATCTACATGGCATGGCAAGTCCTTGTTCTATAGGTCTAGCTTGTTAGAACTAAGGAATGTTGCTCATCAGAATATTTGCCATGGAAATATTGAGTAACAATAGGCTTGTGATAGCTCACCTGTGGAAAACGGACAGTAGGGTAGAATATAATTCATCACTTCAAGGTTGTCTAAATGCTTTTCAACTCAAGTGAGGTTTAAGCAGTACCAGACCAGATACATTCTATTTGTTGCCTCATCTGACTTTTGTAAAGAAAAAGCATGGCAGGAGGTGTTGGGTACTTTGGAGATTGACGCAGGAAACCAACTATTTTTCTAGCCTTTTTAGCAATGGATCATATATGAGTTTCATTAGACATCCAAAGCTAGATGCCTCATTGAGAATGTAACTACTTATCATGACTGGGGAAACTTCACAGTCTCCTTAGTGAAGATGGAAGGCTAACAGCTTGGTTTTGGGGTTATTGAATACTACAAGTCAGTTTTCTTTCAATAAGCTTTTAAAGTTAAAGCAGAGGAGGGATCAGCTGCCAGAGGCTGACCATGTTGATTTTTGAAACTGCATCAATAAACAGCATTATACTTCTGTATTGATATTTCCTAATGTTCCTAGAAAGATCATTAAGAGTATTAATTCTTTTCTCCTTGCACTCAATGAAAACAGTATCAATCGAAATTCTAAGGCTGCTTATAATTAATATCAACTGAGAAAAGCATGAATCTATTTCCCATTGTACTCTATCCAGTTGCTCGACATATGATATTTCTCTCTTTGTACGGCTGTTAAAAAAAGAAAATATTTACTCTAATATCTCCTTTCATTGGTTTTCTATACAACAATAAAAATAAAATGGAGGCAGTTCTTCATATTGTTGACTCCTTTTTCTGTAAAAATCAGGGAAATGATTATCTTCTAATCATTTAGTTTCCCATTTACCAATATATATATATATATATATATATATATATATATATATATATATGAAATCCAGAAGAGACGTGTCTGGTAAATGTAAATATAATTTCCAAAATTTAAAACTGAATACAATTTAACAAGAGAAGCTTTGTTCAATAAACAATTTTAAAACATCTTTCTCTTCTACTAACAACTCAAAAAATGTCTTTAAAAAGAACTTGAAAATTGATTAAGACACTTACTCCCAAAAATATTACAAGCACTTCAGGATTATAATCTGAAATTAACTGATTTGTATATCTTGTGTATTTCAAGAAAATATCACTTTATTTTATCAAATAGTTTAATAAAATAATGAATAATTAAAAATAATCTGTCGCCTGGATTAGATTTAATGAAGTGGCAGTTAAAGATTATTTGAAAAAATAATTAAATTAGTTTGCTTTGCAATATTTCAATTATCCGAGGCTATTTGATAAAAAGATAATTGTATTAGTTAAATGAATCTAATTTGTAAAATTTATACCTTTTTTTCAAATATGCTCAGATCATTTCTTCTCAATTTAATTTTATTATTTTTCATATCTTTTTTAAAAAGATCTTTTGAATTTTCACTCATACTTCCAAAGTAGTGTTATTATCTCTTTCCATTAAATGGTTTGTCAGTGGAATTATTTCAAACATCATTGATGTTAGTTTATGAAAACTGGTAAAGAATTTTTAAGTGCAAATAGTTTATTTTATTATTGGCATATTCATATCTAAACTTATTTATAAATGGAACTTTGTCTCTATGTGTGTGTGTCCATTACCTATAGACTCTGAAATGGCTGAACCGATTTTCTTGAAAATTTACAAAGTTGTACTTTAAGTGCCTGCAAGTGTTCTTAGCTAGGTTTTGTGTCGAGGTACCTCCGATAAATATCGAAAATCAATAATCAAAAAAATCGGGTTATAGAAAGAGTGGTCCGATTTTAATCAAATTTGATACACTCATAAAGAAAGACATAAGAAACGATATTCAGAAGTTTCAAGGTTGCAGTTCTTACAATTGTGCAGAAAATTAATAATATATATATATATATATATATATATATATATATAAAAGGCAAGATGTTTTTGTGTTTGTGTCTGTTTATCTGCTTGTATGTCTGTACTTTTTTCAGCCCTTTTATTTTAGTTTTTGCTTCGGATTTGGCTCTAAGTAGGTATAATTGTAGTTCTTAGTCTCAGCCATGATACCATTTACTCAGAGGACTTATTTAGCCTTCAAAATTCAGTTTACGATGAAAAAACTTATTTGATACCGATACCAGGAAATCAAAATTTGACTTACATCCATTCATTTTTCTTTCAGTCTATGATTTCACTTTAACTGGAAACAACTATTGCTTTTTAGTCTTTCGTTCCACTGTCCAAAGAGTCTGAGCTCCAGGACCATGGATTAGTTTTAAAGCTTTCATTACACCCAAGCAATGCTGGGCTATACTGCTAGAAACACACAAATCTATGTTCACATCAAGAATAAATTCCTCATAAAGACCCATGATCTGAAATTCTCCTACGATTCCAGGCCTTTTATTCTAATTGATTTACACATCAGCCTAATGATAAGTCAATAAAATGTTGGTTCTTAAACATTCAATAAGAATTGAAAATAGATATTTTCACTCAAATTCATAAGAATAAATTATTGCAAATATAATAATGAAACAACAGCACATTCTCATAGCTTTTGAATTAAGAATGTACAACCAAGACTTTTATCACAGTTCTTGAATTTACCTAATTAGTCTCCATCAATCACTTGTACATTAGTATCACTGATCAGAAAAAAATAAACTGAATCATTTACATTTAACCTGAAAGGTCAGACCTTAGCTCACCTTAATTATCTTTGACTAAAACTATTCTTCATCAAGAATGGATTCTCTTAGAAATATTTATTTTTGTTTAGTTAACTTCAAGAATGCATAAACCTTTACCCATGTTCTAAAATCTGATATTATGTTTAAATCAATTAATCTAATACACAGTATAATGAAAATATCTCTAGCTATATTTAAGGATTTGTGGCAGTTTATTGGTGGTATTCATCAAGAAAAATGTGTTAAAACTCATATATTAAATTTAGATAAATAGTAGTTTTAGTTAAATTCAATAAACAACTTCAGTCATGCCTTAACATTCTTTTTGTACTAATTTTATAACTTGTAAAAAAATTGTAACATTTTGCATTTTTCTGAAGTAGAATATAAAATAAAAACTGAAATCTTTGAAGTAAAGGATTAGATAAAGTTAAAAGATTTAAAAATTTATAGGAACTGAAAGAATGAGAAAATAATTTTAAGAGAGGGCCTCATCTTCAAACAAAGAGCAATTAACATGGTCATTAGGAATCAAAAAGTTTTTTAAAAATTGCAGTAATAAAAATCACAATGGGGAAAAAGGAAACTGAAATTGTACAGCCAAGAATTAGAATGTTGGTTCACATCATTGATTGCGTTTTTAAAAGCAGGATCCAAGTTTCCTGTAACTTAGAAAAAAATTCTTTGATTTAGATAATCTATTACTTGCTACAGCCAAGAAGCTGACTGTGATAAAAAACAATTTCATCTTCATTAAGTTTTGATTTAATTTTCAGAGAACAAATTTGATGCATTCTCATTAATTTACTTAAAAAAAAACATTGCTGAATGGAATAACACTGCCATAAATGACAAGACCAAGTTTCAAAAATCTGAACTTAGATTTTAAAAATTCAGCATCTGACTACTTCAAAAGTTTTTTTCTCAGTTGTCTAATAGAGAATATTGAAATTGAGATTGATCTGTATTTTTGTTTCATTTTATTTTAGCTTACATCATTTCACGTTGTGCTTTTTAATGTTTGAGATCACTTAGTTCAAATTGATTCAATTAGATTTGAATCACCAACTACAAACTTTGGTCTTCCATCAATTATTTATTGCAAGACATTTTCAGACTTGTTTTGGTTATTTTTACCTGTAAAATATAAAGTACATTACTCCCCAATATTTTATGGATTTACAGTTTCCATGATCAACCAGTAATTTTCATCTTATTTTTATCAGTTATTTAAATAGGCCCAATAATAATTTTTAACCCTCAGGAGAAAAAAAACTTTCATAAAAATAAGTTGGTTTATGGTTTCAACTTCAATTCAGAGTTGTCCTTCTCCTAAATTAGCCACCACCCAAGTCTAGTGAATCCTATCTACCATAAAATTTACTTAACAGCTAAGTTAGAGATAAAATGGATTGTTGTGTGAAAGTTAAAAAAACTGATTAAACTCTGCTTGAATAATTCTACTTTCCATATCAATAACGGCTATGCTTTCTGCACATGTGATGTTTAACAATATGAGTTATATCAATGAAAAGAAGACACTAAAACTTTAAATGGCAACTTATGTAAAGGTAGTACACAACAGAGGGTAAAACTTTCAAAGCAAACTATTCAGACATAGTAAACCAAACACAGGCATTTGTTTAAACTAGATAAAACCAAGTAATATACTTCTAAATTATCCTGTGCAAGTCCCACCAAGCAGTAACGTACTTTAAAAAATCTGTTATATATTTTATGAATTATCATAAAGAGGTGACTGAATTTCTATACCATGAGAACAAAGCACAAGTTATCAATGCTCAGGTGGTCTTGCAGGAAATTCTTGCCAGTTATGATGAGTTTCAAGATGGAGAAATAGATGAATTTAGTTCTAACAGTACTGGTATTAGGTGACCAAGTATACCTACTGTTGGTGGTAATACACACTGTGAGTTTGTTGATAATTTGAATGACCATCAGGATCAAAACATAAATACATAAAATTACCATAAAGCCTTGGCATAACATTACCAGAACATGGTAAAATGAGTTAATTTTGTAGGTAAACTATATAATGAATTGAAATTTATCTTAGACATTGTAAAATTTAGAAATAAATTTAGTTTGGTGATAGTTAAACCAAGTAAAACAATTACAGCAGAAGGTAATAGAAAATTGGTTAGACAGTCAACAACTACTAATAAGTTATAAACAATTTTAAGTATTATAAAATTTATCTGAACATTAAAATGAGGAATAAACAATAATTATGTTAGTTGATTTTTAAGTCCAGTAAAGTTCAGTGAACATCATCATGCTCAGTATTACATAGAGCTTTTGTTATGTACTAATCACTATAGAGAAAACTGGTTTCAAAAAGATCTAAACAAGCATTTGTGAGTATACTTCAGATAAGACTAATATCTTTAAACTTCTAACCAACTGATTTGTGTTGTCACCAATGACAAAACCCAGATGTGCTTTTATCTATATTGGTTAGACTAGATAAAGTCTAGCTGTCTGCATCCAATCACCTCAGCTAACATGAATGATATGCAACGCTGCTTGAGAATTCTGAAGTAAACTATGTTATACTAGGGCTCCAAAAGTAAATGCTTTTGTTTGAATTTTAAATAAAAGCAACATGCACACTTCAAAATGACAATCACTAAACAGTCTGACGCAAGGGTATTCATCCTGAACGACTGTGAAACTTTGTAGTCTATGTAATTTTCACTCAGATAAATTATTCAGTAATAATCAAATAAGAAAAAAAGAAAAGAAAACACACACAAAAAAAATTATTCCCTTAAATGAAGAAATACATGATTTTCAGCTAGACAAGTAAACAATGAAAGAGAAAAAAATGTTTCATTAAAAAAAGAGAAAAAAAACATGACAAACAAAGCAGAAACAAAAAGTTCTTCAGAATCTGTTAATATTAACAAAGAAAGAAAAGGAATACAATGAAGAAAAAGAAAGAAAATGTTTACTTAAAAACAAAAGAATATAATATAAAAAAAATAATAAAATACCTTAATAAAGACTATTTGATATAAGAGATAAGTTCAATAATGACTACTTCATTCAAATCAGTAATGGTTACTTTAAACCTAAACATGATTCAGTTGAGCCATACCAAGATTATAGCTGTCCGTTTAACATATAAAGCATGTCCTCCTTAAGGTTATGCCTTGAAATATACATGGTTTTACTTAGTAAACTGGAAACAAAATCAATTCTAGTTTTGTTTATTACACTCTCTGATGCTTATTACATATGCATGACTCTTTTGAACTAGACAAAAAGATTAACAGCCACAAAGAACTACAATCATTAATGAATAGAACATCATCACAAAATGACATGGATGTCCACAAAAGAATTTCTTCAACAGTTCAACACATCACCAAACATCTACAGTCAGCACATCAATCATCTTTCATTCATTTCAGACCAAACATCAATTATCCCAGTGTTGCAACAACTAATATTTCAAATTAAATGCATCCAGAAAAAAAAACAACTTAGTAATTCTTTTTATACCACAATTAATCTAAAAGCAAACACTTCCCAATTTTCAAAAGTAAAAAAATTCTATTAATATTTTGTCTGAATTTCTGGAATGACAATTATTAATAAGATTATTTATATTCGGTCTATTTTCCTCATCTTTGTTGCTGTTATTACAACATTTTGACTATTATTCTCTCCAGGCTTCATCAATTATTTTTGGGTCTGGGAATTTTTAACTAAATCCTTTATTTAATCTACAGGGTAGATTGTTCTCAATCCAATGTCCATGTGTAGGGATATCTTATCTAGTTTTTATTTAATACTGCTCAGTTATTTTTAAACCTGTTTTTACTGAGTCCAAGTCTGCATTATCCAGTGCAGGGATCGAACTCAAAATTACAATGTACACAATTCTCTATGAAATTGTGGTATATTGACAAATGAGACTAGGAATATTGGCATCAGGTTCTCAATTAGATACACACTAATCAAATCAAACTCCAAGAAAGATAATATACAGAACATTAATTACCACTTGGACTCTCATAGCTAATAATCCTATGGGTATTTCCTTCTATGTAAATTGACTCCTCATCTCATCACTATATTCAGCAAACTGAATTACCTTGAAGGAAGATAAGTTTTAAATCTCATTCATATTCAGATGTCACAAAGAGAATTAATATTTATACATGAAGAAATGCTGATTCTTAATTTTCATTTTCTGCAGATTTATTTTCCGTATTTAGTAGAATATTTTGTGTTAAGCTTGACTCATGCAAACCATGAATTTTATGCTACTGTCAAAAAGATTGAATAATAAAAAAAATCAATATTTCTGAAATAACTGACCTTTTGACCTGGAATGTCCAAGATGTACCCATTTATACATCTCTCCATCTCTCTTTCATTTTGATATATATATATATAATATGAATGCAGATTTCTATTTCCTGAATGCATTTTTGCATTCATGTTATTTTTTTGCATCTTGACCTCTAGTAAAACCAATTACATTTTCTTTCATTCATTTTAACAGAATTCAGAATCGCATCTCTTTAGTGCCAATTTTAAAACATTTTTGTACATATTATAAGTAGATTTTGTTGCGATTCATTGGCAGTTTCTACATTAGACTGTGATGCTCATGTTTAAAGAAGGTTTTCCTCCTTGGTAAGGTTGGCTTGTGCCAGATACCAACTTATGTTTTTCTTTTTTTAATTGCTAACTTCTGCAATGCAGATTGTGAACTAGCATGATCATTCTATCTGAAAATCTCAACTTTGAGTCCTTATATTTATTTTACTTTAGTAAAACATGACTCCAAGGCACCTAGAATGACCTCTTGCTACTGCTGTCACATCAGTTCAAAACTGTTTATCTGCTCTCCGAATTGTACGGTGAGGGTCTATAAATGGCCTCATTTTTTGGAACATTTTTATATTAACGTGTTAGTTTTATCACTTACAGCTATATTACAGTGGATACTCTGGTTTTCACCCATTCACAATAGTTGAACAGTGTCAAGCCAGGCTTGTGATTAGAGAAGCCACCACTTGGGAAATCCAGGTGCCATGAGTTTAAATTTAGAAGATGAAACTCATTAGCTTAGAAAGGCAGTATATATGTAAAAAAGGAAAAATCTTATTTCAAACATCTGTTGCCTTAAAATGAACATTATGGTGTGGACGGATCTTCTTAGCCATAGTAAAAACAGTCTGTCTGAAAGAAGGACAATTGCCAATATAAAAATCATTTTGTGGGGATATTAATTCCAGATTGGTGCCTGGTACAAATATACCAACCTTACAGAGGAGAAAGCCCTTCTTTAAACTTGATTGTTTATAAATAATTTTAAACTTGATATCTGGGTATGGCACCCTCTTGTAAGTTGCTCTTAACCAGCACAGAATAAAAGAGTAGGCTGATAAAACTAACATGAAAGTGACACTCATGTTATTACGGTCAAAAATGGCATATTGAACCCAAGAACTGGTTAAAAAATACAAACAGTTTTCTTACTAAATATGCTGCTCAATACCACTCACTTAAGTGCCATAGGTGATACATGCTTGGACGATCATGTTTCAAAAGAGACATGACTTACTAGGCAGAAGATTTTCACACAGTACGTTGTCATTACATTCTGCAGTAGACTAGTTGCCAACCAATGCTATAGACTCCAATCTGTCCTGCTATTAAACCCATAGATGGAGGGAGAAGAGACAGATTCATACATTTTCCAAGGATATTTGCATGTATATGAATGCAGCTAATTCAGCTGGAATTCAAACAGAGCACTCTAATTTCTCATTCCAAGCCCACAATGCGCATCCATACCACTACAAATTCATAATTAATATTACATAATTGTTCTCTCAGTAAATATACACTTAAACTGCATTCATATACAAAATCAATAAAAGTCTCATACTGACAAATTATTTTACCTTTATTGATTCAAAACGTAAGTATTATATATAAACAAGACCAAAGCACAATGGTAAGAACTGAAAAACATTTAGATGTCCCTATGCTTGACCCTAATTTAAATGTTGGTAAATTATGTATCCAGTAATAAAACAAATATAGATGTTGCTTGAAAGTAATTCATGAAAAAAGAGAGCAACTGACATCTTAACTCTGATTTACTGAAGGACACAGATTACAGAAAACATAAATACAAAGTGACTTCCAAATTCCCCGTTTATAAATTCATATATTCAAACAGAGTTAAAACATTAATATCTAAAATGCCAATAAATCTATAATAATGACATACAGCCTTTCTTATTAAGGAATTTTAAAACAGGAATTATGAGAGAAATTTTTAAAATATACAACACAGTGAATATGAATGACAAGTTTTGTTAATATTTTAGAAATTTGTTCAAAGCTGTTATTCTTAAAGGTCATGTAAACAAATATGGAACAAATATGGAACAAATATCAAAATATATCATAACTTTTTAAATTACTGATTCTCAACTTGTTTGTCTTTTTACTACCATAATCTTAAGATACAGGTAAGTGAAAATACAAATACTTGCTGATATACAGAAACATGTTCTGCCTAGAAATATTTGCACAGTAAAGGATATTAGTACAGTTTGTGGTTTATGCATCTATTAGATTCTAGCAAAGAAGAAATGTCCAGTGATTTCCTCATAATCATTTCTTATCTCATTGTCGTATACAAATCAAGATGTTCATAGGAAAATTAACAAACATTTTTCTATAGCTCTTATGTTCTTTCATGTGCTATGTACCCCTTTGGGACACAGGTATTTATGTCCTCTCCATGACTTCCTGTCTTTTATAGCTCCAAACATTTGATTCTGCACCACTCTACTTTGTCTGAACCCTGCTCTCCAGTCATACAAGCTCATTAGCTATGTTGCTCACAGTTTCCCTCTTTCTCATACAGTGGCTTGCAAAAGTCTACACCCCCTCTGTAAATTTATATATTTTCTATAATTTAACAGGAAACAACACATTGTTTTCAATTCCAATTATTGTTAAATAATAAGCAGATCCATTACACTTTCCTTTGATATCAAAATTACATTTTAAAATTTCACACTGATTCTTAAAATCATATAACATAGAAAAATGTCTTTGCAAAAATCTACATCCCATTTGGAATGTCTTCAGCTAATACTTTGTGGATGATCCTGCTGAATCAATTCCAACCTGCAGACACCTCAGGTAGCCTTTCATGAGCTTGATGCAGTGATCTACTGATAGTTTTTGTAATTCTTCATGGCAGAACTTCTCGAGCAGTGTCAGATTGGATGGGAAATGCTAGTGCACAGCTAGCTTCAGATCTCACCATAGATTTTCTATAGGATTGAGGTCTGGGGACTGGCTAGGTCACTCCAAAACTGTGATTTTCTTGCTAGCAAACCAAGCTTTTTTGACACATGCATGGGGTTGTTATCTTGTTGAAACATGAAATTGCAACCCAAACACAGAGCTCCAGCAGACTTCAGCAGGTTTGCCTACAATATTTCTTGTTACTTGACACTGTCCATGACACCTTGGATGATGACCAGTTTTCCAGGCCCTGCAGCTGAGAAACAGCCCTAAAGCATGATCAAGTCATCGCAATGATTTACAGTGGGGACAGTGTAATGAGGTCGATGAGCAGTGCTTTTTTTCTGCCTAAACATTGCATTTGTGTACTTTTTCAAGCCTCTGTATATACTACATCTTGTAAATGTTGAAATTTTTATTCCCTTTTTTTAACAATGTATCTCAGAAATTTCAACATTCTCTTTCTAATTTGAAGTATAAGTGTACTATTAGTTCCAATCTAATTTAGAATTTCCTTGTTGCTAACATTTTCTCTGTTGCTTTAAGTTTTTGTTTCTTCATCTCTAAGGTATATTAGAGAATAGATATAATATGGCAGTTCAGCACTCTTTTCTTTGTTTCTATCAAAATGTTTCTATTTCTAAATACCTTGCTTCATTTCTGGAAATACTCTTGTACTATTTTTATGTGCACTCAGATTTGTATGTTATATTTTCTATCATGTATTACTACCTAAACTAAATAGATAAATTTTTCTACAAGCTTGATTCTGATATCTCTAGTTCAAAATTTATACTTTTAGTTGTCTTTCTCACAAGTAACCATACATTCTCACATCTTGTAATTAATGGTCAATCTTTTATTCACACTTTTCTTTGTGACTTTTTCTAGAAGTTCTTGCATTTTTTTCTTCTGAGACCACCATTAATATAGTGTCACCCACAAATTAAGATTATAGTTCCTTTGCTAGAAAAATTATTTTTTTTAAATAAAACTAATTTTTGCCTACAGTTTTATCTCACATATAACTGCAGTCCCTTACATCATTTATTTAGCTAAAGACATGATAGTGATTAAAATTAAAGATTAAATCTTAAATTGCTAAGATTCTTACTTCTCTGGATTGTACTGTACTATGCTAAACTCAGTGAATATTTCTATCTACATTTGTTTGTTCATGGGCTCTTATATACATAAACATTATTAGAGAAAATGCATATGCTATTGTAACAGTGAGTTTATGTCACAACCATATGTAGACATGTGAAAATTTGAAGAGAAATACATAAAAAAAATATGATAAAACACAAAATTATATTAAAAATAATGTATATCTACAAAAAGCAATAAAAATGCATAATGCAGCTATTGACATGTAACAGATTCACACAAGATAAATTTTAACATAAGAAAGTAAGACTTACATAATACTCTTCTGAATAAATGTATGAAAATAAATCATAAAATAACAAAAGTTATAAAATACATATGTAGTTCTCCTAAGCATATCTATTTGATTGTTTATTGCCCTTTGTTTGGTTACTATTATTCTCTATACTTTTTGCCCTGAAAGTTAGAGCTTATTTATCTGAACATTATTCTGAATTTACCTGTCAATTTAGGCATGGGTTATTTAAAATAGTTTAAACAAAGCAAATTAAAAAGTGGACAGAAAGCGAGTTAATGGGAGGAAAAACAGACTGAGAATGAAGAATGAGAAGAGAGATAGGAAAGAGAGAGGAATAGCGGGAAAAAAGAGAGTGATAAAAGTTGAAAGGACAAAATACAGAGGGAGCAAATGGGTAAAGTCAGAAAGAGAGCAAATTGCAAAAAGAGAGAGGGAAGCAAATTGCAAAAAGAGAGAGGGAAGCAAAATGGGAAAAGAGGGAAGGAAGGAAGTTGGGAAAAGACGGAAGGAAGGAAGTTGGGAAAAGACGGAAGGAAGCAAATTGGGAAAAGACGGAAGGAAGCAAATTGGGAAAAGACGGAAGGAAGCAAATTGGGAAAAGACGGAAGGAAGCAAATTGGGAAAAGAGAGAAGGATGTAAAATGGGAAAAGAGAGAAGGATGTCAAATGGGAAAAGAGAGAAAGAAGCAAATAGGAAAAGAGAGAAGGATGTAAAATGGGAAAAGAGAGAAAGAAGCAAATGGGAAACCAATGATACCACATTAGAATTGGGTGACCAATATACTTGGTTAAATTTTGAGTGTTCAAACAAATCTACATTGTTTACCGTTAGTTTTCTTTTATTCATGGACTTTATTAATTACAAAAAGCTTTGATTGCTCTTATATCCCTTAGCAGTGAAGATTTTTCTTTTTCCAGTTCCTTCTCTCAAAAATCATCTCTTTTTCTTTCACCCAGTAATCCCTTGTATCTCAGTTGCTTTATTGTATTACTTGAGGTACGTGATTAATGACAGAAGTAAATGAATGAATAAAGATTTAAATTTCTTTCACCTCATCAAATATGTTGTTGTTTAATACTTAAATAAATCTTTTATATTCCATTATTATACCTTTCATTTATATAAATCCATCAGATTATGTCAAAGATAATATAGCATAAATCTTTTATGGTAGATCATGATTCCTGATTCAATATTGACACACAAGCAAGATTGTTTTTGTGAGAGAGGGAATGGTCTGTCATTTGTGAAGACATGTTACAAGATACAAAAATGGGATATCCCTGCTATTCAATGGGAATTCCTAAATTTCTGAATGAGTAGAAGGAAGGAATGAGTAAATCTGTGATAGATAAAGTTTGACTCAAGAAGCAGAGACAAACTTGGAAAGGATTTCCAAGACAAATGTATTATTGACTGCAGTATATTCTAGAGACCAACAGAATATAACTGACCTTAAATAAATCAAAGCTGAAAAAGAATACAGGCAAGGATTGCAGTCAAAACCAGAATGCAGATTAATTAAAAATTGCATTGTGTCAAAGTGCAGACAAGCCAGGGGACTCTGAGAATGCAAGAAAGATAACTCCAGACGTCACTCCCTCACATGTGCATGCTTTCTCTGACTACTCCTCTACACACAATCATCACTGCAGAGAATAAATTAAATAATATATTTTACATACATGTTGTCCGTCATTACATTTAAAACCTGATCATCAACATTGGTTTGCAGATTATACAGCGTGTGTCACTTTGATACATAATATAACTGGTAACATTCTAACTTGTTTTCTTTCACTAGCATCTGCAAATTTCTTTTTTCTTTTTTTTTTTTTTTTATAAGCAAGGCATGTCACTGCCACTACTGTGCAGGGTTAAATATAGGAAATGTCAGAGGGTGGGTGATAGGTGGGTAAGGATACCAAGAATGAGGGTTGGGTAGATGAGAGTGTTCTGAGAATAATTGGGAGTTAGTGTGATAGGAGGTGTCTATTGACCCTACATTTAAACACCTGGAAATTATAGCTGTTGGGAAAACAGACTTTTGGAAGGGAATTCCACAGGCAGGAAGTGCGAGAAAAGAAGCTGTTGGAGTAGAATTTACGGTTGCATCTTATCTGTTTAACTGTTTAATTGCGTCAGATTATTACTGCCTTGTTATTTTTAACATAATTACATGGATATTAGACCTGTTAAAATTATTACTACTGAAGAAGAACACTGATCCAAGAAACTTCTGTTTAAAGCTGTCTTAACTTCTTCTATATCGTGTTTCTTCAGGACATAGGCAATTATGACCTTCTCCCATATCAATATTCCTTTGTAGCTTTTAACACCCATTTTTCTTGTTAACCCTCCTAAATCCTGATCTGCTATTCATTTCCCCAAGCCCATCAAGTATGTTATGCATTGCTTTCCCCTGTCTCTCTTTCTGTTTATCCTGTGAATATCAGATTCTCCAAGCCATCCTTCCTCATTACATGTTGTTTAAACTCTGTGCAAGTTTCTAAATATCTAAAAATTAATAAAATTACATAGGTCTGCTACACTGTTATCAAATGCCTTAAGAAGATGTTGACAACCTTCAGTTAGCCTATGAATATTAATTCTCTTAGAATTGTTGCATCTAAGTAATTAGGAAAATAGTTCTTTACATTTAAAAAATATGAATAAACATAAATATAGTACATAAAATGAAATTCTATTCTGATATTTTTAATTTCCTGTGAAAATTTAACTACAAAATATTGTAGTAATTTACATAACTACTGATAACTAAAATTTAATTTTTATTCAACCAAGAACTTTGTCTGTGTATGATGATAAACTACATCCAGCAGCAAATCTTTGGATCAAGAGATCGGAGATTTCGAGGAGAGTGGAACCACCTCTTAATTACTGTTGTTCCCAGGTCTATTTTGATCATAGGTGGTGACACCTATTAGGGTCCCAGCTATGGGCAAATAATAACCCCACCAACACCACAAACAAAAAAACAACAGTACATTATGACAGTAATTTTCTTATAAGAACCAAATTCCAGCAAAACATTTTTGTAGTGAAATTACCAGCAATACATTTTATGATCTAAAAACTATATATTTAAAAATACATACTTTATACCCTGAAAGTATAAAATTATGTTCAAAATATTTATATTTCAGCAAATAACCCGTAGAGGTTGGTATGCTTCCAAATAAAGCTACCCAAGAATTATTTTTAGTGCCAGTTTCAGCACTGATATTTGTTCTTATTAATACCTTTTTCAAGGATGTTAGTGTAAAATGAACACATTATCTCATTCAATTTGAACTCTCCTTGCAAAATCCATGATTTTGTGCTGCTAACCACTTAGCCAAAAGCACATTCACTGTTGTCTTTTATAAATAGATCTTTACATAGATACCACCATCATTTATGGTTAATGTTATGTATAAAGTTTCCCTTTTTTGCAGTTTGCTCAAAAATAGTTTTAGCACTAACCTGACCTGTGACCTGACCTGTCCTTGAGTGAACACAGAGTTCAGTAGTACTTATTCCATATTCATTTTCAAGTCAATTCATTCTTGTAGACTAGTTTCCAGTTTAAATTCATAACAACTTCTACATCTTACCATTTGGAAGATGTTGGCTGCAAAGTTATGTTATCCAAATTAATTTTGTAAATTCTTGCTAATTTAACAAATTCCCTATTTGTGATTACCATCACTAATCACAAATATTGACTATTAGAAATTAACAAAAGTATCATAATTTTTTCAGATGATTTTACTTCTGTAGTACATTACCTCAACATGAAAGAATGAAGTTAAATGTTTGCTATAACATTAATCTTAATATTCTTCTTCTTCTATATACCCTGTCCCTTCAGGACGTAGGCGATCATGGCTTTCCATGTCTCCCTATCCCTGGTAGCTCTGAGCACGCCTTCTCCTGTTCCGTCATCCACCTGACTAGGTCCTTCAAATATGTTATCCGTTGCTTTCCCCTGTCTCTTTTTCCCTCTATCTGGCCTGTTAGTAACAGGTTCTCCAAGCCCTCCTTCCTCATTGCATGTCCCAGGAACTTCAGCTGTCTCTTCCTGATGCTCAGTATCAATTTCCTTTCTGTTTCCATCATTACCAAGACCTTATCATTGCTCACATGCTCGATCCATGATATTCGCAGCATCCTTCTGTAGAACCACATTTCAGTTGCTTCAAGTTTTTCCTTCATCTTTGATGATATTGTCCAGCATTCACTGCCATACTGAAGGACGGACATCACATAGCAATCCAGTACTCTCTTCCTAGTTTCTAGCAAAATTGTGCTATTTCTTAATACCTTGCTCCACTTCTGGAATGCTTCCTTCACCATGCCAATTCGCCTTCGGATCTCCATGTCGCACTTTCCATCTTCTGTTATAACACTTCCCAAGTAGTTAAATTTTTGTTTGTACCTTCTTGATTCTAGTATCCCTGAACTGGATTTGGCATATTGCATTGCCCTTTTTACTGATGACCATGCATTCGGTTTTCTTGCAGTTTATTTCTAGTCCTTTCTTGTTACTTTCTTCTGCTACCTTCTGTAGGAGGTCTTGTAGTTTCCTTTCTTTGTCTGCTATCAGCACTGTATCATCTGCATATCTTAGGTTGTGGCCTCCAATTACAAATCCAGGCATAACTTCTAGGGTCCTCAAAATATTCTCACTGTACAAGTTGAACAGATCCAGTGAAAAGACACATCCTTGTCTTATACCCCTTTCTATCTTTGTACATCTACTCAATTCATTACCTGTCCGTATGCAAGCAGTTTGCTGCCAGTAAAGATTCTTGATTACTATTAAGTCTTTCCCAAACATGTTCAAGGCTGCTGAGCATCTCCATCAATTCTTTGTGGCATATTTTTTCAAATGCCTTCACATAATCAATAAAGCACAGGTGTAAGTCCTTCTTCATTTGTATTGCCCTTTCAGAGAGCATCCTAATCAGAAATATGGCATTCCTTGTTCCTGTGTCTTTAACAAAACCACACTGTTCTTGTCCTATCTCTGGCCTGATTCTGCTTCTCACTCTATTCATCAGGATTCAGATGATCAGTTTTGTTATATGGCTCAATAAACTGTTGGTTGTGTGGAGTTCACACTCGTTTGCTCCTGGCTTCTTAGGTAGTGCTATGAAGATTGACTTGCTGAGGTCATCTGGTATTACCCCACTATTAAAAGTTTCATTTATCATTTCAGTAATTTTCTCTATCTCAAATTCTTCCAGGGCTATCAGCAGCTCTATGACTATGCCATCTGGTTCCAGCTGCTTTGTTTCTATTCAGTTTGGCTACTGCAGATTCCACTTCAGACTTTAATATTTCCGGTCCGTCCTCATCTTTGCATATTATTGGTTGCTCTCTCTCTTGTCATGGAAAAGATCTTTTATATATTCTTCCCATTGTTGGAGTATTTCCTCTTTCTCCAAAATGATTGGTCCATCCTTAGATTTTATACACCCTGTTGAAGAGTACGTTTTTTGTCTTGTCAGTTCTTTTATTTCTTTATGCATGTCTGCTTTATTATTCCTGCTCAATCTCTACTTCTGCACATTTGTCATTGAGCCATTTCTCTTTAGCCTGTCTGCATTTTCTTCTTATTTCCTTGTGTAGTTCCCTGTACTCCATTTCCATGTTTTGATATCATTTTCTGCCTCCTTTGAATCATGTCCATAATCTCTTCAGTCATACACTTGTTTTTCTTTCTGCGCCTAATTTCCTTTGGGGAAATGTTGTTTGCTGATGTCACTATTGCTTCCTTTAGCATATTTCGAATGTCCTTTCTCAATTTGTTCTTCACACTGTTAGTGTATTCTTTCTGTAGGTTGAAGTCATTCATAAGTGCGTTGCATATCAGTTTTGGTGCAGCACTAGGCTTCTTCAATCTCTGGAGTTTCACTTTTAATTTACAGATGACTGTGATGTGGTAATCTTAATATTAACAAGTTGTATATGTGCTGATAACTTGAGTTAAAATGACAGTATGTTGGTATTTATTCAGCTTAGCATAATCTGGCACAATACAACAGTAAAGAACACATGAAAAGTATAATAATAAAATATAAAAGAATATAAAAGATAATCAAAAATTTATCTAAGTATTAAACAGCAGCATGTTTGAGGAGGTGAAATATATTTCATTCATTAAAATGATACAACTCCTTATGTCAAGTCCTGAAATGTTAAGATTAAGTTCAACTAAGGAAAATTTTAAGTTTTAATCATGGTCAAAGTATAAACAAATCCAGATAGCAATCAACCTGTATTTGACAGAATAGAATACAAAGTGAAAAAAAAGACTACAAAAACCACTGAAAAATAAAATAACATCAACTTATACTCTAAAAGTAATTTATTTTAGTTCTTTCTGAGCAAAATCAAGCAATTAAACACATATTTTCAGAATAAATTTTCTTTAAGATTTTAAAAAGAAGCAACAAAATTACTAAAACCTAAATATCAAAGCTCTTCATATAAAATCATATAAAATAAGTTTTGAATGATTTTCTGCTGTTCCTTTTACTTCGAAAGATATTTTTAAAAACATCCACATAAAAATGACAGCACTGTATGAAACAGAGACACAATGTAAACCATTTATTCCTGAAAAAAATAAGCAAAATAGCCTAATTTTTAAAATGATCCCAAATTACTAAAACTTCTTCTGATAATTTGGTTATGTCAATGAATTAAGATTACTTTAAATTAGTCAGTTTATTAGTTTAAAGTTTATAAAAATAAGTAAGATTTTTTAAATATGTAAGTATAAAAGAAATGAAAAAGCACAATTTTCAATTCTGCATGAGTTTATATTTTGTATTATGAAACTTGAAATAACATCTCTGAAATTTAACCCTCTTCAAGTCATACAATTATATCTACTCCCTATTTAATTTTCTTTCGATTCTGTCTTTGAAATAATCTTTAGTTATTCATTTACTTTTGACTTTAGTCATCTCATTCAAAGTAAGGCAATAATGCCACTGAGAAACAAGGGGTTACTGGGTGAAAGAGAATGAGAAGATTTTAGGAGAAGGAACTGGAAACCTAATCTTATGATGGAAACAAGGGATAAACCATTAATCTTCTTCAAAAGTCGCAGAAGGAATATAAACCAGGTAATAGTGAACCCGTCTACTACTATTAAAAATAAAAAATAAGAGATTAATTTTTTTCTAAATAATTACTAAATAACATTTCATAGTTTAAGTGGAAACATTAAATTTTTTTTTTTTTATAATTGTGTCACCCCAAGCAAGGCATTTTACTGCCACTGTTGTGCAGGGAGTTACATAGGAGGAATGTTATGAGGAGTGAGAGGTTGCAGGGGTGTCAGGAAGAGAGTAGGAGAGAGAAGAGATGAGAGCGGGGTGGATGAAGAAAAAGCATAAGAGAGAAGGATGTACATTAGTGAGACAGGAGATGACTATTGACTTTACATTTAAATTCTTGAAGATTGTAACTGTCAGGAAAGCAAGTATGCGAAAGAGAATTCCACAGGCGGGAAGTGCAAAAAAAGAAGCTGCTGGAGTAGAATTTGCATTTACAATTTATTGGTTTCACAGTAAAAGGGTGGGACCTAGTTGCTAATCTTGTGGCTCAAGGAAAATCATATATAGGGGGTACCAGTGAGCTAAGTTCATCAGAGCAGAAGCCATGAAAGTATTTGTAGAAGAGACACAGAGAAGCCACACTGCGTCAGTAAGAAAGCAACTGTATCCTAGCTGCCAAGTTGAGATCGATCACATTACAGATTCTCCATTGAATTTGGTCGAGGTCACCGAAGTGAATAGCAGGAACACCAGACCAAATATAGCAGCAATACTCAATGCACGGGAAGATGGTAGACTTGTATATGTGCAGGATTGCTTGAGATGGAAAAAACTTTCTGGCCCTACACAGAGAACCGACTTTCTTAGCAGCAGATTTAGCTATGGATTCTATATATTTATTCCACTTGAGGTCTGGTGTGTGAGTTAACCCGAGAAGGCGCAGTGTTTTGCTTTCAGGGAGAGAAGCTTGATCCATGTTAATGGGTGGGAGGTCTGTGGTAGTTATTTGATAGCAGCTTTGTTTTGGAAGCATTGAAATTTAAGAGCCATTTCTTACCCCAGTCCACCATGGATTGGAGGCCTTTTTCATGCTCGGCAGCAAGATTCACTTTTTCCGCCTCAGTAGATTTTTGATCGAGATGAGAGTAAACCATAGTGTCATCAGCATATCTGCCCACTTGGGATCTTATTACATCAGGGAGATTGTTAATATAGATAAGGAAAATCGTAGGACCTACAATAGAGCCTTGAAGGACACCCGCATTCATGTGATAGTATTGGAAGCTTGTCTGTTCAATACTACCCTCATTGTATGGTTTGAAAGGAAGAACTGGATTAGGTCAAACAATTGTCCAGTTATACCATAGCCCTGCAGCTTGCATAGAAGGCCAGCATGCCAGTCTCTGTCAAACACTTTGGAGATGTCAAGGGCCACAGTTCAGGCTTTGCCGTTTTTGTCGAGGGCCTGGTGTATATACTCAGTGAGGGTCTTGAGCATATCAGCAGTAGACCTGGTAAAGTGAAAGCCATACTGTTTGTCAGAGAAGAGTCTATGGGCTGTGAGATGTTGTACCACCTCGGTGTTGATGATGACTTGAAACACTTTTCCAAAAATTGATAGGAGGCTGATAGGGTGATAATTAACGGAGTCAGAGGGTTCGCCAGTATTTTTATATATAGGAACCATGGAGGAGGATTTCCAGCAGGCAGGAAAGCAGGAAGCATAAAGGCAGCAGTTATAGAGTTTAGAGAGAACAGAGGAGAGTTCAGGAGCACATTTCTTTAGAACAATGATGGGTATTCCGTCGCCACTGCTCGCCTTATGGGGGTCAAGCTTAGAAATTATTTTGGAGACCACCAAGGAAGTAATTAGTATGTCATTCAGTTGAGCCTGGGTTGGGAGATGGAAGTCAGGTACAGATACTCCAGATGAGTCCAGTGTCGAGTTAGTGGAGAATCTGTGAGCAAAGAACTCAGTCTTGTCTGTTGAAGAGGTGAGGACCTCAAATTCATTGATTAGTTCAATTTAAAGCATGCGTGATTAAAATGCATGTATTCAAGGTAAGGGCAGTTAATTATGCAACTGCCATTTCCAATCCCTTTTTTTTTGGGGGGGGGGGGCAAAGGAAAGCATACATTTTCTAGTAGTTACACATTCAGTGTTTCCCATATAAAATATTAGTCACTTAAAAGTTTGTTTATAAAACAGCTAGATTCTAACTTATATATAAAAGGATTGGTAAGACATACACAAGGAATTATTTTAAGCTTTCTATCCTACTAAGTAGAAAAGCTAAAGAATATGAAGAGATACTCAAAAACCTATCCCATTGCAGGGTACAAAGGGATATGAATGAAAGTGACTTATATAGTTTAATATTAGAAGAATACATTAAAATGGCAGTAAGAAAATAAAACTGCCAAAAGCTGTTCAGGAAAAAAAAAGAATAAAACTTCAGAATGATGACTGAAAGCTTCATGTGAACAATTGTATGAAAACAGGTCAAGTGATGATACTAGCTGCATATTTACAATGGGTAAATATATTATATTTTTAATTTTGCACATGTGCATTGTTGTTTTTTTATTTTGTTGACAGCACAATATAATAGGGTAAGCTGGGTACCATCTGCAAGAAAAAGAGCAGTATGACGCAATTTCCTCCAGCAGAAATTTGAAAATAACATGCTCTACTATGTGGCATTCACACCAGAAGCTCTAATACAAACATTTCAAACTATTTGGGTGTGAATCTAAAGACAGTACAGAGGATTCAGAAAGAATTAGATTAGTCTAATGGGAATTACAAAGGTGCTTAGAGGGATCACTAGTGATGGCAATGTTATAATGCCTACATACATCTCCCTACAGAGCCTCAAACTCAATACAGAGGCCTACATCAAGTGCCTTGAGGAAGTAGTGTTGCCCTGGATTACTGGGTGGCTGCTGGAAAACCTTATGTCTGACAATAAGATACTGTATCATGCCACACAAGCAGAAGAACCCAGTTGTGGCTGTTAGAAAATTTTTGCCACCACATCACCCCTTATACTTGGCCACTTAACTCCCCAGACTGTAACCCCTTTGATTATTATTTGTGGTGCAGTTGAAAAAGTGACCAATAAACTCCTTATAACCCCAAAGATGAACTAAAGGCAAGGATTATGGAAACATTCACTTAAACAAGGAGAGCATCTAGAAGAGATGCAAAAGATTCCAAAGTCATCTGGAGGCTGTGGTTAAAGTCAATGGCAATTTCATTGAATAAATTTACACTTTAGTATTTCAATGTATTTTTCTGTAATTATGGTAAATATATCTTAAAATGAGATGTCAGTGTTATTTTCCTTTTTGTATAATTTAGACAACAATTTATTTGTTGCACCCAGTGTATAAAACAAATTTCTAGTTTAAAATTAAGTAAGAATTACCTTGTTTTAAAATATGGAAATGGTAAGAATATGTATCTTTTGGCTATTTTGGAACCATGAGAAATTCTGAAAGTGATTGGATTTTGTGTCTGCAAAAATTTAGTTGGTTAGGATCAAACAAGTGCATGATTAACTCATTATGACTTAAAGGAACAGAGATATGAAATACAGAAATTAAACAAAATACCAAAATGTAGATCCACATATCTTGAAGGAACAAAAGCATTCCTTCTGAAAAAGCAGATTCTTCACTGATTTTGTACCTTGTAAAATAAGCAAAAGACAACATTTTGCTCACAATTTTTTATAAGTCAATGCATACAAATATATTCAAAATGTATTGAATAACTGGAAAATTGTTGACAACGAGATCAATTCTGTTGATTCCAATTCATTTGCAGTGATTGCTAAGAGCATTCCCTTACCAAATTTATAGATGAATCCTACAGATGCATACTTATTTCTTCCTAACCAATAAAAATAGACTACTTCTTGGTATCATCAGTCCAATTTTTATTCATCTTGAAGTCAGAATGCTCTAATCACTGGACTGTATCCCTTTCTTGTGTGAACAAGATTCTTACTTTTTGCATATTGCCTTATTCCTATTCCTTTTTACTTGCATATACACTGCAGGCAAAATGTTTAGGGAAACCCTGTGTTACTTTAAAAAATACTTTAAAATGCTAATTTTTGTATTTTTTTAATAAAGATAACATTTCAGTAACTACAGTGAATTTACTTTTATTTTTCAGTATTTCTCTTGGCTCCCCTTACTTCCAAAAAGTTCAAATTTAGATTCATTAGTCGACAATACATTTTCTAGATTAAGAATATTTTGTATGAGACACACTACAGACTTTCTGAGATTACCAAAATATTCAACCAAGTTAAATGTTAATACAGGTTCTAAACTGTTGAAAATAATGAAAAGAATTTGTAAAGCAATAAATAAGGCAGATGGTTACTTTATTGACAAAAACAAAATCTGATGTTATTATATGATAATGTTTTTATAAAGTGCTTAGTTTTGTCAAAATCAAAGGAATTTTCTTTTTTCTAATCATTTCACCCCAAGCAAGGCAGAACTGCCACTGATGCGCATGAGGTTACATAAGAGATGAGTGATGAAAAAGAGGAACAAGTTACATGGATGTCAGAGAATGTGGGTAAGAGAAGGATGAGAACACTGGTGTGAAGAGGGCTGCATGAGAGTAGAGTGGAAAGGAAGAATAACATGATAAAAGGGTTGTCAGGGAAAGGATATGAGTCAAGAAGATAAGAGATGGCTACTGGCTTTGCATTTAAATTCTTGGAGGTTGTAGCAGTCAGGGAAGCAAGTATACAGAAGGAAATTCCACAGATGGGAAGTGCGAGCAAAGAAGCTGATAAAGCAGAAGTTAAGGTTACTTTGATTGGTTTCACTGTAAAAGGGGTGGGACTTAGCTGCTAGTCTAGTAGCTTGACTAAATTCATGCAATTAAATTCACTGTAGTTACTGGAATGTTATTGTTTACTTAAAGAAAAATATCTTATTTTAAGGTGTTTTTTTTTTTTAAATAAATGCAGAATTGCTCCCCAAATTTTGCTTGTTGTGTCTATTGTTTGCTTAGTATTATTTTGCCTTATACTTTTACCTCATTTTCTTATTCTTTATTGATAACTTTGTCAATTCTCTTTGCTGAACATTTTGCCAATTACATCACAAAATCAAACTAAGATATTTCCCTTTACTTTATTTGATAGCATATAAGCACCCCCTGCTAACACATTAAGTTTTTCTAGAAAAATTACCAAAAATCTTTCCCAGTGCTTATATGCAAAGCATGTAGTTAGTTTACCCAGGTGCCATCAACTACAAGTATGTTCACTCAGTCTAACTTCATATAGCATCAGTTACAGTCAGTAATTATCATTTCAGTTGATCTTGTCTTTCAGTCATAGATCTGGTAAACTCAAAAGTAACTGAAAATGAAGTAATTATTTTATTCATGAAGCATACTGTTCACATCATTAGCTGGTCTATTTGCTAAACTGTTGCATGTACAAATCCTCTATTAAATTAATACCAAAAGGATACCATTGAAATAAAGGAACCACAATTATTCTACAAAATAGCATCAAGAAAAATATAACCACTTTTCTCCATTTACACTATTTACCTTGTAAATAATTACATCTCAGAAGTATAGGCAAATACTTTTCTCTTTTTGAAAACTTGTTTCCAGCTCATAGCATCCTTTCCAATACCTTTCCAATTCTATTTGTATTAAATAACACTATAATGATCTCTTTATCAGACACAAGAATGTTACTATTTTAGCCTATAGTACAGTTTTTTTTTTAACTTGTATGCTATTTTAAAAAACATCTAACTACAGTTGAACTGTTTTAATGGGAAAGTGTATCTGAAAAACATTTCTCTAAAGTTCATCTTTATTTCTAATATTCATGAAATATTACATCATCCTAAGCTATCAACATTTCTTCAGCAGCTAAACAAATATCAACTATGATTTTATCAGGCTGCTGACTGGACAATCTCAGAATCTGAGATCTGTGATTTCTCAAATATTTCTCTCTTTTGAAACTTAGCCAAATCAAAAGGGTGATGATCATGTGTGAGCATATCAATATATTTAAGTTACTGTTTTTCTCCAACCATCCAAGAGGAATTTCTGTTGAAGATGATTTTTATTGTTTTTTATTTTATTTTTATGTCAATAAGCCATCCTCTTCAGCTTGACATGCTCTGGGATCAGGAAAAGAAAAAATGGCTGAATCTTTCAGAATAGGCCTTATTTTTCTAGTTTTTTTTTATTTCTTTTAATTTTGTATAGAATTTTGAAGTAACACTTAAGTCAACAGAGCAACAGCCTTAAGGCATTTTGCAATGCATGACTTTTCTGGCAAATCCTTCTGCAATACAGCCATCATGTATTGCAAAGAGATTTTTCACCTTTTAAATATTATATTTTCAGATACATTTGACATTTCATTCTAAAAATGAAAAAATAAAAAATATTTCCTTTTTAGGGTCACATCATCTGATATGCACATAACAGAACAGAATTTTAGCAGACAGCCATCACTGAAGTAAGTAGATATTTTGATTAGATGAAAACACATTCTATACCTTCATCTTTGCCAAAAAAGTGGAAAGCAAAAATACTTTTACAAAAACATTCTCCTTACATATTCAATCAATCAATCCTACTATCAGCAACATTTTTTTCTTTTAGATATTATCAAGGATTAAACAAGAGTCTTAAATAATGTGGCAAGATTTTGAAGAGAGATTTACATTCAATGTAAAAATTACAAAAATGTATGAATTAGTTTTGGACATCATATTTCATCTAGGCTCCTCCTAAGAGGTCTCTCATTTTTTGAAAATAAACAATTACTCCCTTTATATTATAGGAAATTATCATTTGTTTTAATATTATCTAAACAATATGTTCTATTCAACAGTATAAAAAAACTAACCCTACTATCCAACTCTGAACACTGCCAAATCTATTTAACTAATTTGTCATAATTTTCAAGCTAAATTTAACCTAGTGATATAATTATTGGAAGAATTTATAGAATTATGCAATCGAAAAACATTATTTGTAGATTAAAATAGGAAGATTGATTATTTTGCATTCTTCTTTGCAAGTCAATAAAACCAAATTAAAATTCAGCAAATTCTTCACTAATGATATATTTGGTGACAGATTTTATATTTCTGAAATAATTAAATTTCATGTTAACAGCACTAATTCAAATTCTAATAAGTTTTTGATCAAAATTGTCAACCAAATTTGATATGAAAAGTCAAAAAATTCCTTTGAAGGTGCCAGACTAGATATTTTTCAAAATCTAATCTAATCAAACTGGTTTTTAGTATTCAATATTTCAATGGGTTATGTGAGAAATTACAGACTACTATGCAGGAAAATGTTGTCAATAAACATGATCTATTAATAACATATTAGAGACAACAGTTTTAGTTTACTCAACATATATTAGGCTACAGTTAGTTGATAATCATGCAAAAATATCAAATCTTTTCATGTAAGTAAAAAAGAAAAATAGTATCCTGAAGATAGCTAATTCTTTGTTGTTCAATCTGGTATGGCTAATAATGATATAAGTCTTACAGCACTCCAAAAAGTAGTCCTCTATGGCATTTTTTTCTTTCTATTAAGTAATTACTGTCACTAACTAAAATATCTGCAAGATAAAAATTCTAAAAACCTTCAATATCTATTTTCACTGTTGGATATGATTTCTTTAAAGCAACAAGGTTGTAAGTGTAAATGCAAAGGAAAAACTGGTGATGGAAGTTTTATCAAAGACTTTCATCTCCACTACATCCATATTTCTATTTTTTTTTATTACAGATTTGTAGCTATCTTTCTAATCTCAGTAGAAATTGAGGTTTTATTACAAAAAAATCTTTTCTTGTTGACTTGTAATGAGTGGATGGCAGAAAGCAATCAGTATGTTGCCATAAGTTAATCTGAGCTCAATACAAAAACTCTGCACTGATCAACCCTATCTATATTAATCTAATGAATTCTCATGAGATAAAAAAATCAAGTTTTAAAAGAAAAAAACAAATAAAAAATATTAGTTTTGAAGTAAGAAGAACTGACAAAATCAAAGTAAAACAAATTATCTTATTGCTTTAGATTTATCAAGACATCTTTCATTCTTCTAATAATGTTTAGGTTTAGGGTAATCTTTAAACAGAAAAAGTAATATGAAAATATAAGTATTAATCTTTTTAATAACAACAAAAGAAAATTGTGTTTGCCATAGTTTAATCAAATTCACACACTTATACCTGAAATTAGCTTTTCCTTCTTCCCATTTTTTTCAGTTTCATATCTCTGAAGATATCTAGTCAGAGCTAATTGAATTGAAATTATTTTTACAGTGGTGAAAAATTTATCTTGATCTAAGGAAATAGCAACTAAAAGTGTGAGTCTGATAAAAATTTACAAGCTTTCACTAAGCACCTCAGTGATCTAATATAAAATTTGCTTGAAGTAAATTTCAGTTTCCTCTTCACAACATCACATACTCTGGAAATGTACATGATTTTTTTCCTACAGTTTTACTACATCAATATTGAAAATAATGTAAGTATACCATTGATAAAAGAGCTTGAGTGTTAACAGTAGCATTTTATATCTTGATACAGCTCTACAGAGAATTAAAGTTACAAGTGAATGTAAAATCTTCAAAGATCACTTGATTTAAAAAATGTTAAAAATCTGGATATGCACAGAGAATAATGATAGAAAATGGTATTTTATGCTTGAAAAAAAAATGGTGCTATGAAGAGTACTGAAATTGATTTCTTTGTGCATAACATTACATATGCCAGCTTCATTAACTGAATTTTATTCAACACATGACATGAAAAACAATGATTGATATATTCCACATTGTTCATATGCTGGAATCTCTTTAATGCACAGTTACTGTTCTTAACACAATGTTTCAGTTGCTCTATTCTTCAGTCCTTCTAAAGTGTCAGCCATGAAAACAAATAAATATGCCTTTCTAAAGTAACAACCTATATTTTGCTGAAGAAGAGTGAATATCCCTTATTATTTCCTTCTTCAAGTTAACACACTTCGATTCAGACAAGCTCTATATATTATCTACTTCAGCTAATCTTATAATGTTCAACTAATGTAAAATTGGTTAATAAAGTCTGGATTGCAATTTACATATTAGAATTTAATATAGCAATACATTAACCAGATATTACAATTGACATTACTCAATAAAGTCCAAGAAGAATCCAGAACACTAGAGAAGAAGAAAATTTCTATTCAATTTCTGATATTATAAAAATAATGATTGACATATCCAGCATTGTTTATATGCTAGAATCTTTTCTTTGCATAGTTTCTGTTGTTAACACCATATTTCAGCTGATTGTTTTCTTCAGTCTCTAATAAATGTCAACCATAATAAAAAAAATTATTGTATTGCATTCATTACTTCACAGAAATATGGTTCTCCTATTATTTTCTTAAGAAAGGATCTGAAAACATGCCGTGGTATAAATTATGCAAAAATCTGTATTGTACATATCACTGGAAATAGAATAGCATAAATTAAAATCTTCATTGTGAATAGCTTGAATGTTTTCTTCACAATTTTATTTATGCACTAGCAGAAAAAAATAAAGATATCCTGATTTTTTCATATGGCTTGGATATCAGTAGAAAGCCCATTGTAGCAACAACATAAATACTACAAGTTCAACTGTCTCAAAATAATATTTTTATTAAAACTAAGCATATTTTAGAGTCTTTAATATTTTATTAAAAGAAGGGTTTGAATTTATAAGTCACTAGATTATAAGCTCTAATCTTAGCAACAACTTTCTAGCACATCAATTTATATAGAAAGAAAAACTATTCCAGATATAACTAAAAACATTTTTACTATTCATCTGCTTTAAATTATCAGTATCATTTAATCAGATAAAATATATAATTAAGAAAAGCAAATCTTATATGACAGAATAGTGAATTTCTCAGACAGATCCATTCATTTGTGTAAGGAAGTTTAATTTCCACTTCTATGTTCTTCTACCAAACTATGTTAAGTTTAGTAATTAACAATAAATCAAATATAATGTATGCTTATAATTAATATTAAAATATCAAGTGGTTGCCACTCTGCTACCTTCACATACATCATCAAAGTTTCTTTTTCAGAGAATTTGAATTCCAAAAAGATATGATTATGCATTTGAAAAAAAAATTCTTCAACTGAATTAACAGTCCCATATATTGCAGGAATTTTATAAAATCACTACTATATTGATTCTTTTACCTGAAAACAAGGAATAATCCAAGATTTGAAAAAAGTTGACAAGTAAAACTAGATATTGGAAGAAGAATATAAAGAATCTGTAGCAATACATTCTATTGATACATGACAACATGAATTTGAAAACCATGTTACAATTTCTAATGAAACCTTTTTATTGGTTCTAACACAAATTCTGTGGTAACTCAAGTATTTTAAGTCACAAATTTACATAAATTTTGTCTGATTATCTGAGATAAAGAAGTACCATTATTATACACTGATTTACACAAGTGAGTTTTCTATTATTATATAATATCAATCATTCTACATGGCAATGAATGCTGGACAGTTTTCTCACAGATAAAGAGAAGACCTGAGGCAACAGGGGTTTGGATTGACAGAAGCACACCTGAGAATACCATGAACTGAACATTTGAGCAATTAGAAAGTTTTAAGGTAAAGTGAAATGAAAAGAGCACTTTAGCTTAGGATCAGAAAGAAACAGTTGAACTTTTTGAGAGGTATTATGATGAAAGGAGGCTTGGCATACTGAAGACAAGAGTGAGAAAGAAAAACTGAGTAACCTCCCTAACAAGCCTGTGTAAATGAATGGCAGAGCAGGGATTAGGAGAGATAAGGAAACAAACACTGCTTAATGTTACAAAGGATAAGAAGATGTGGTGAGTCATGCTTGTCTACATCCTGAAGGGACAATGTGCATAAAGAGTTTCCTCCTCATTTCACTGTACTCTCTAGAATTCTGTCATAAATGGTAATCTTTTTTGAATTTTCAACCCAACCCATGGCTCTGAAGAAGACTAGTTACTAGAATAATACATTGCAACTAAAACAAACAGAATAAAGAGTCTATTATAAGTAAATCAGTGTATGACAATTTTTCAAAGATTTGTTAGATTTTAAACTAAATCTGGGAACTGAAGGAAATTTATTTCTATTGAAATGACAAGAAAAGAATTTAGATAAAATTTCAATGAATAAGAGCTATGATACAAAAACAATTTTTTTTTCATTGATTACACATATTCAAATCTATTTGATTGCAATGTGCAAACAAAAACTTTTAATCAGTTACCCAATTTGCAAAGTCTTTCTTTCAACATTCTCAATAAAAGAACATAGAAATTTTAAATAAAATCTGAAATCTCTGATATTAATGCCATTCAACACATAATGCAAAATACAGGTAAGTTTATCTTATTAAAATACATTGCCATATTTTACATTCCAATCTTCTGCGCTTTATCTGACCTTAGATAAACCAAATTGCAAGTAATGCAATGTTTCTAAGATTTGCCAGGAAAATTTCATCTACATCAGACTATGAGTTAGAAGATTAAAACTGAATTATCTACATTCAGTATACAAAGTTTTATTCAAGTATGTATTCTTGTTTTATGATTTCTGCAATTCAAATAGCATAAGCTCTGATCATATTTCAAATTTTACTGACAAATATGCACATTTGTGTGTATAAATATGCACAGACACACACACAATCCTATGAATATGTAACAAATATATATATATATATATATATATATGCAATTGTAGTTAAGTCCTCACAAATATACAATCTATTGCTGTAAACACCCAAATACAAGTAATAAATACACAAATACAAATGCGTATATAAATATACACTTATATACAAATACATATATACACAAAAAATGTACATTCACATGTGCATGCATATATGATAAAAATATAGTTTTAATGTATGCTATATTCATGGATTCAAGTGCTCAATATCAGAGGTAGAGTCTATGTAAATATAAAACTAGACATTGAGTTCAAAACTCAGCAGCAAGAGTCTATTTCATGCTTAAGCATAAATGTTAGACTATGTGTGTTGTGTTTTTGCTCAACTATATATTCTGGTCAGTGATGCATTATATGGCCTATTATATTATACAACAGGCCTACCTAGAATACATCTTTGACCAGTATATATGAATAGTCGAGTAAAAATAATCTATATATATATATATATATATATATATATATAACAATAAATTTATTTTTAAACCCGTATCAACGCAGAAGGGAAAAAAATGGAAACAAAAAAAGAAACGAACTAAGTACTTGAACATAAGTCAAGGTACTTGTCAAAAGAAAAAGACCCGAGATGAGAACCCTCACATGTAAAGTACTCAATACAATAGCAGAGCAAACAAATAAGTATGAGTCTAACCTAGAGCCAATGGACCTACCTAGGTTTCACCTAACGGATCGTCAGGGCAAGTTGGCTTATATATATATATATATATATATATATATTCGAGTTATATAACACTGGACTTTACCGAGATGACGGATTGATAATCCTCCACAAAAAACAGATAAACTCAGAAAGGATTTTATAAAATTTTTCAAAGACCACAATCTTAATATTACCACCATAACTAACGCTAAAGTCGTAAATTTCTTAGATGTTACCTTTGACCTGAGCAATGGCCTGTACAAAACATACACTAAGGACTCACACAACCACATATACATCAAAAGGGAATAAAATCATCCCCAGAGAATCACCAACAACCTACACAAATCTATCCAATTTTGTTTAAGTACTACCTCTAGTAATAAGGAAATTTTTGACAATTCTAAAATTAAATACATTAATGCTTTAAAAAAAAGTAAACTCAACACTAGTTTAGAATACTTTGTTAAAAACAAGATAGGCAGAAATAAGCAGAAATCACATAAACGTAAAATAATTTGGTTTAACCCACCCTTCAGTCATAACGTCCAAACTAACACTGGTAAACTATTTCTTAACTTAATTTATAAACATTTTTACCATTCACCCATGCTAAGAAAAATCTTCAACAAAAATGATGTCAAAATTAGTTAAAGTTGTGTTAAAAACATAGACAAATATATTTCACAACATAATGCTATGATACCAAATAAATATCTGGCCCACATAAACAACATCCATCACCAAAATAATAGCAAAAATGATGCTTCTAAAAAACAATTACAACTGCCAAAAGAAACCTGCCCATTGAATGGCCAGTGTATGTCTGAAAGTGTTCTTTTTAGAGCTTGAATTCATTCAGATGATAATGATGTTAAATTTTAATTTAGAAGTACTTCTAAAACATGGAAGATAAGATGTAACAACCACATGTTGTCTTTAAACAACAGTAAATGCAGAAAAAGTACTGCTTTATCAATACATTATTAGAAATTCAAAAAACTACAGTAAGAATCCAATTATTACCTGGAATAACATAGCTAAATACAAACATTACAATGGAAAAAGAGTTAAATGTAATCTATACCTTCTAGAAAAATTTGTCATCTTAAACCATATCAAGGACCCAAAATGACTTAATAAAAAAAGTAGTTTAATGACCACTTACTCAAATTCTTAGACCCAGATTGATATAGATCCCTCTTTACAAACTGGCAATGTCTCACCACACATGAAAACAAACACTAAATTAACATACATAAATACAAAATCCAACCATCTCAAAAGTATAATTAGACACATTCACAAAGGAATAGAACATGGACTATCAAATAATTCATAAAAAAAAACAATATTTGATGAAAAGAAAAATATCTATGAAAATGCACTAAGAAAAACTGGCCATAAAAACATTTTACAATATAATTCTCAACCAAACAGACAAACAAAAAATCATAATAGAAAACGAAACATTATCTGGTTCAACCCATCATTTAATTTAGAGGAAAAGACCAAAATAGGACATATATTTTTTAAACTGATAGACACTTTCTAAAAGGATCAGAACTAAACAAAATTTTCAACAGAAACAAAATCAAGCTAAGTTATATTTGCACTAGTAATTTGGATAGTTTCATAAAAAACAAAACGCCATAAACTTAGATAGCAGTGTACAAAACAAGACCCCTAATAAAGAATGCAACTGCAGGGACAAAAAATAAATGTCCACTTCAAGGACTTTGCAACACAAAAGAAGTCATTTACAAAACAAAGGTACATGACTTAAATAGCCAAACTAAAATATATTTGAGTTCAACCAAAGACACCTTTAAGACCAGGTGGTTCAATCACAAGTCTACATTCAAAATAGAAAACTTAAAAAAACTGTACAGAATTGGCTAGCCTCATGTGGAAATTAAAATCAAAATATGGAAAAGTCCCAGACATAACAAGGAGTGTAGTAAAAATAGCCAAGCCTTAAAACGGTGTCAAAATAGACTGTGCCAAGAAGAAAAGTTAGATTATGCTATTCCCTAACAAAAATGAACTATTAAATAAAATAACAGAAATGATGACTAAGTGCAACCATACTAAAAATACCTCTTAGGTTTATACAACCATGAATGAAAATGCCATAATTTCTTGTAATTTTAAAAATTGTGCATTGAAAAATTCCATGCCAGGTGAGCATTCAAAAAAAGAAAAAACATCATTAAAAATGGTAAACAGTAAAATCAGTTATTGCAAATCGCCTGAAGACACCACTCATGGTAGAAAGCTAAGTTGTGTAATAACTCGTTTACAAATGGAAAAAAAATATATATATATAATGGAAATTAAAGAATAATGAAACTGGTTATAAACAACCGACAATTTGCAATGATTTGTTTGAACATTATTTTTGATTGATACTCGTATTTTGTTACAAAAATGTGTATCATTCAGCAGGATTTAAACCTGCAACCCCTATCCACATATATATCCACATTTTTGGTAACAAAAATATATCAGGCTAATAGAAATAAATATATAATACTGTTTGATTATAAACAGAATATCTACTTAAATACAAGCATCAATCAAAAATAATGTTCAAACAAATCATTTCAAATTGTCAGTTGTTTATAACCAGTTTCATTAATCTTCATTAATTTCCGTAACATGTTTACATTTGTTGACATTAAAATACATTTCAGAGCAGATATGGTTATTACAATGAATCGAAAATTGTGTTATCGGCTTCATTTGACTTTGTTTAGACTGATAATCATTCATGGTTGAGAGTTCTAAGATCAGTTGGTGGCTTCCCCTATGTGGTAGATAGGGGTCACAGGTTTGAATCCTGCCAAATGACACATTTACATAACAAAAATTCATCTTGAATATTCATGCTTGTAGAAATAAATATATAATACTGTTTGATTATAAACAGAATATCTATTTAAATATGAGTATTAATCAAAGATAATGTTGAAACAAATCATTTATATATATATATATATATATATATATAGAAACACCATAATGTCATGAAGCCTTATTTCTGTTTTATTTTTCCAGAATGTTAAACCAACTATTACTACGCTACTTATTCAATAAATATTGTTAATTCTGCCAACAAATTTTAGATACTGGCATTAAAATAAAGAAAAAGTCTAACAATGATACCCTAGTCTCATTAGATATTAAAATATGTTTACCAATGTCTTGTTTTACAGATACTACTATAGAAGTAGTAATTCAAAATGTATATAAGCATGTATCTTTTTTATTATTGTCACATTTACACAGAGATCAAATGGTTAGACCAAGAATCCTGGATTCAAATCTCACAATGATCAATTTATCAAGAAGGTAACTTCTTGATGCTACTTGTTCGGAGGAACAATGCTAGTGTGCAACACCTCAGAATGACCCAAGCCTTGTGACTTAAATTGGATAGACTTAATTGTGCATCAATGATTGCACGAGTACAATGTTGCATGTTACTGTCACAAAGAGTTTTAGTGTACAGGCCTTGTTTCAATTGTTGAAACAATTGCTCTCCCCCAGAAATTCTAACTAAAGCCCACTTAGAGTGTCTGCAATATAAACCACAGATTGACTGTAGTTTATGGGTTTTAAAATGTGCCTGAGCAGGTCTCTTCCACTGAGATTGGTTAGCCATCCTAGCAGGCAGGAATACTCAGATATATTATCACACTAGCACACAAACTGATGGTATTAATATGGTTTCACCTCTCCATCCAACTTAATCCAACTTTTACATGATTCACATGAAAAGGAAAGTATTTTAATAGTTTTGACAAATGTATGAAATATGCTTGATGCCTTGATGAAGTATTAGCAAGAAACCAAGAGTAAATAAAAAAACTTTGAATTGTTATGAACGTAACTTATGAACTGATCTTTAGTAACAGAATCCATTTCATTGATATTTTAGTAGATGCCAATAGCTATAATTTAAATACTTCTTTTTATAAAAAAAATTTCAACTAAATATATGCACACACACACACATATGCATGCAAATGAAAACCCACATAAATGAAAACAGTCATATATGTAAATAGACAAAAACACATATGCACTCTTTAATCAAACTCCTGGCTGCAACTTTAAATAGTAAAGTATATATATATATATATATATATATATATGTGTGTGTGTGTGTGTGTGCATGTGTGTGTGTGTGTATATATATATATATATATATATATATATCTCTTCCTGAGTAAAAAAAAAAAATATCCCAAACTGAAAAGAGCAAAACATTCAGCCTGTAAAGCTCATAAATGGAACCAGGATTGTTTAAGAAGGGAAAGTATACAATTTTATAAAACCCAGAATATAATAAACTATCAGTGGTACTGTCAAAAATTGTATAGTTGGCTTTTATTAAACCAAATGCTGCTATTATGAAATCTCTAAAGATCATAAATGAAACCAGCATTGTTCAAGAGAATGAATGTAGTGTTGTATACCCCAGGGTAAAGTAAACTATCATGTAAGTGGTACTGTCAAAAATCGCATACTTGGCTTCCATTTGGCCAAATGCCACTATTCTGAAATTTGAAAAACCTTGAAGGAAGAGGAAATACCTGCTTATCTATCAACTATTAAGACAATTGTTTGAAACAACAGATACTGTTGCTGGAGAGGATCCGAAAAGACTAAAGTTTTACTTACTATGCAGGAATGACCACCTACTCAAATTTTCAGTTCTCAAAAAACAAAAACAAGACACTTTTGAGAAGAACAAGAACCAAAAGTGTTTGTGTTGAGAATATATGTTAAGAAGCCATTGATTTCTTATTGAGCATCCAAGACAATGAAGTTCTTGATAGAACATGGAAAGTTTGATTCTGAGTGGTTCAACAAATTTATATGAAGTGATAAATTAAGATTTAGATTGTATGGTTATGCTCAAAAGTATATTCAATATTTATTCTATTATGTCATGAAAAAAAGTGTCACAATGTGGGGAACTTTTTGGTTGTGATGAGCTTCTTCATTATGAAATCAATACTTTGAAATACAAGAGAAAATTCCAGAAAAGCTTGATTATGTGAAAAGTTGTTTCCTGACGATAGAAAACAAGATATTTTCCACAAAGCAATGCTTGTGCCCCCCACATTACAAAAACCTCTACATGAAGCTCATGTTTGATTCTATTCAGTCCAAATTTGAAATCTAAAGAAAATAGTTAGTCTCTCACTGGACACAAACTATATAGAAATAGTTTAAAACTTCTCAAAAGATGTCTGATAGAAGAGCATTGTCTTTCTTTTCCATTAAAAAAAAAACATCTAAAGTTTAATTCATGGGATTATAATTCTATAGGTAAGTTATTTTATCTACTTGTTCAGTAATTAATTATAAAGACAATTGAAATCTTAAAGTTTTGACATTTTGGTCTTGACAAATTTTATTTAAGAAAAGAATATATAGAGAATTATTTCTATAAGTTTCCAATGATCCTTTTGTTTCTGCTAGACTCAGCTGAACAATTGAGAGAACACTGTTAACATCTAACAATAGAATCTAATTAATGTATATGTATCAGAAAATAGAATATCAAATCTACACAGATACAGCTTCATTATAAATCTTCTCCTTTTTCTCACAGGAACAGATGTTCTGATTTCCTTTGCTTTATTAATTTAGATAATAAAGTTACAATATTCATGTTCAAAATTCAGATTCAATCCCTTGTAATCAATGGGTCTTTCCTTGAAAACTTAAGGTTAATTATTTATGATCAATTATTTATATTTACACTAATATTTTCATTTTTGCTCTATTATATTTCATGTGTTATGTCCTCCAGTTTGCATTAGGGAATTACAGACTGGATTTTGTTTTAATCTTTAATTTGGGATAAAATGTTTTCATTCGACTATTTATAACTAGAGATATCTATTTTTTCAATACTGCACAGTTGCTGCACTCCCCGACAAGTTAAATTGTTGTTTCATGAATTTAGTGGCATAGTAATTATAAGTTTGGCTGATACAATACAGACTCAGTAGAAACAGGGACCAGCAATAAATGAGCAGCACTAAAAAGAATGAGAAATCCCTAGATATGGACATCAGAATGAGAACATGCATATTTTAATTAATGTAGAAAATTAGTTAATCTGAGCAGAGGGGTAGAAGAATAGTATCAGGAAGCATTCAAAAGTAACAGAAAATGTCTATGAGAAGGTGCTGAAAATTTATTGGCCCCTAACAAGCTCCACAAGTTGGACCAAATGATGTAGGAATTTGAAGAAAGGTTTTCATGGTTTTATTTAATACATTTTTTTTTATAATCATTTCACCCCAAGCAAAGCAGGACCACAACTGGTGCACAGGGTGTTACAGAGAGAGAAAAAACAAGGTACATAGGACATCAAAGAAAGGATAAGAGAAGGATTAGAATCGAGAAGATAGAAGATGGCAACTGACATTGCATTTAAACTTTTGGAGATTACAGCTATCAGGGAAGCAAGCAAACAAAAAGGAGTTCCACAAATAAAAAGTGTAAGAAAAGAATCTATTATAATAGAAGAGGTGGTTACATTCAACTAATTTGATGGCAAAAGGGCAGGACTTTGATGCCAATCTAGTAGCACATGTAAATACATGTGATTGGGGAACAAGGGAAAAAAGCTTAGACCAAGAACATTCCAGAACCCATCAAACAAGTAACAAGTTGAAATGCACTAAAATACAACCATGATTATTCTTTGTATTTTTTAAATAAGTCCTTATCATTTCAAAAATTGTTTTGGATGTTGATCTTTCTGAGCTTTTTTTGTTACCAATTTGAAGTTGATTTATTCTCCAGTTTTCTTTGGTGTACAGTAAGAAAATATTTTTCTTATATATTCAGTTAGTTAAGTGCCATATGTGATACACGCTTGGGCGATCATGTCTCATAAGAGACATGACTGACTGGGCAGAAGATTATCCTGCAGGAGGTTGCCATTGCTTTCTGCAGTAGACTGGTTGCCAGCCAAGGCTAAAGAACCCAATCTGTCCTGTTATTTAACTCATAACTGGAAGGAAGAGATGGATTAATACCTTTCCCAAGGGTATTTGCGCATAAGTGAATGCAATGAATTCAACTGGAATTTGAAATTGTCTCCCTGATTTCTCATTCTGAGCCAATATCCACTGCACCACACTATTGAAGTTTTATTGCCATCTTTTCCTTGCAAAATGAAGAAATCCACATCAACTTCTATTGGGTTAATTTCAATTTTCATTAACCAGGCTAATATAAACAACTTTTTTAAATTTCCACACTCTATCATAACTCTCCTTTAAATATTTTTCTTTATTTCTTGAAACATGTCATGTTCCTTCAAGAGATGTCATAATGGCTTTCTGCAGATTTCTTTCCTTTTTTTTATCTGAAATGTCATGACTTATTTGAAAAGATAGTGAAGTGGTTTCCCATTGCATTCTCCATAGTTTTAAATTCATAATTTTTCCCTTAGAATAGATACTAGTCAAGACTAGAATCCAGTCTACTCTGATATTTAACTGGGAGAAGACATGGATTCCTGCTTTCTCCAAGCGCATAGTGAATGCAACAGATTAGGTGAGAGTTTGAACTCAGTTCACTGAGTCCACTTTCTGCAATAATAATCAAACTTTATGCTTAAAGGCCATGGAATGGATTTGCCTTCAAATTGCATTAAACACAAAAGCAAAAACAAAAATGCATCAGTAGTTCAAATTACTCCAAAATTATTGGTTCATTTTTTTTTGCAACTCAACAACAATTAATGTGTGTATATATAAAAATCATTAGAATGAATTCATATAATGCAATATGAGTCATGATATCACAGTTAACCACTCATACCTGTAGAGTAATACTGCATATTACTCATAATCCAATAAAAATTAATATTAACAAACGACAAAATGTGCAGTATATATTTTCTAAGTATTCCCATTTTAAAAGCCAGCTATATTATTGGCTCCAAGGTTAATTTTATTCCAAAGAACCTTTGATGTGTACATATATTTAGAAACAGGGATTTAAAACTTTATATCTTCTCAAGAACATTACATTTCTAAGTCCCTGGTTCAAATAAATATATAAAGGCTTTTCAAATTTAATCTGAAATAAAGCCAAAAGAAGGAAGAAAATCTCATAGTTCTATGAACAGTGGCAATATGGATGATGAACCAAAAGATCAAAGTATCTTCTTTTGTTCATTTTATTTTTATTACAAATGAAAGTAATACAAGGGGGTGCTGAAAAGTTATCAGCCCATGTAAAAGTCATTCAATACAAAATCTGCTGTTTTGTCATTTGTTTAAATTTTGCTAAGTAGCTCAGGCTGAGAACTTTACAGCACCTCCTAATAATATCTTCATTTCCCCTTTTTCTTTTAGGGGAAAAAAGATGAATAATACAAAATTAATCAAAGCATTTCATTTCTTTATTTTTCCCCCCCACATAATCTGCCAGCTTATGAAAGTATGGAGGTATGTTAATAGTGGTTCCTTGGCCTGAAAGGAGGGCTGCTAGCTTGCTGGTTTTTGTCAAGGTGACCTCAACCTTAGCCTTTGGTTCTAACCAGAGGCCTGCACCAGAAAATAGCAGCATTTAAAGATGCATTCAAAAAGACGGTTATTGACAGAAAGCATTTGTCTTAAATATCATCAATTCACCTCAATAAATCTAGTATACAAAGCTTGATTTCACTGTTATAGCACACTTTTATTGCTGTTCAGAAACAATAGAATTTCTTGTCAAATTTGAAATTTTCTCAACCAAAACTCAGCAAAATTTAGAGTGTGTGTGTGCATGTGCATGTGTGCATGTTCCTGCCAATGTGAGTCTCAAACAAGTTTTACAAAACTATTTATTTTCATAAAATGCTATAAAGAAACAATCTGGAAGAGGACATTATCAGATATTTATTTGCCTTGAAATGCAGTTTGAAAATTCTCTAGCATTAAAATCAAATTATCTTCAGAATGATCCCCAATAAAAAAATATATATACAATCTACTATACCAAGAAATAATTAAAAATATATGTATATAAAATCTTGAAACTGAAATGATAACTAATTCAAAGAAATAGCAGACATTGCATTTGAGTTTTAATTCCTCACCAAAAAAAGATAAATGAAAAAGGGGTAAATGAAAATAAAATTGTAGCTATTGCTCTTTCCATTGGTTAATAAATAAAGCATTTTGAATTTCCATTGGTTAATAAATAAAGCATTTTGAAAGACTAATTTAATTCTGACTAATAACAGGGATTCTTTGTGTCAATTTTGTTTCACTGTATTAACAATTTGCTTAAATACAAAAAAAAAACAAATATAATAAGACAAACTACATATGATATTACCTACTTAATTATATTTGCAGAACTGAATAGGTCAAATAAGACAGCTGTAACATTTTACCAATTACTACAGTGCAGGAATAACAATTCAAGGGTCTGAATATTGAGTATAAATTCAAAAGAACTGTTGATTCTGTATCAGAACAGTTTTTGGAAAATATCAAAATGAAAGCCCACAAAATGAGATCAAAATGTTTACACATTCTTATATAATCAAACAAATGAGATAAATACATAACATTTACAGATGCAGCTCAGTGGTTGCTGTTAAAACAACAATCCACTAGGTCATTGCTTGCATTGTTTTGGAGCACTGACAGTTTTTTCCATTCAATTCTCCTTAAGAGAAAGAAAACCAATCTTAAATCACACAGAATCACAACCTCTCTACCAATGAATCAGTTATTAATAAAACACTGATATCCAAGCATCTCAAGGGAAACTAATAAATCATGAGGAGACATAAATCTCCAAAATTATTATAAATGGCCTCTTGTTTAAAAAAGAATTAATATTTCATTGTTTTGAATTTTCCTGGAATTTGTTAAAAGCCTTTAAATACAGATATTCTTAATTTCTAAATGGTATTTCTCCAATAATATTTGTCTTTTTTATAGCAGCTATAAACCTTCCATTCTGCTGAGCTGATTGGAAATAAGGAATAAGTTTCTGGTAAGACATTATTTTTTATCGATTCTGCTTACTTATTGATGATTATGGAATAATAGTTGTAATAAAAAACAGCAGAAATACTAATAAACAATAATTAAGCTTGAAACTTCTAATAATAAATTTAAAATACAAATTTGAGTTGTGTACAAGGATGTTGTCCCATCTTTAATAAACATAAGCATTTTATTGTATGCAAAATGCCAACTGAAAATCCCCCCCCCCAATATTTTTAACATTCATTCTCTCAAGTCCTGTAGACTTTCAGAAGAATATGGTACAGCTCTAAACATGTGAATCATTGCTGCTGTAGTATCCATAGCAACTTTTTACAGGACAGAATTGTTAGTCTTATGCCCAACTGGTTTTAATTCAAAGTTGCTCTTCTCCTTGACTCATTACAAACTATTACTAAAGAGTCCAGTTTGCTCTACTATTTAGCCCATATGTGGGAGAGAAGAGAGATTCATATTTTTGCCATGGGTGTTTATACTTAAGTAAATTCAATGATTTCAACTGGAATTCAAAACTAACCTCCAATTTCTCATTTAGCAATAAATGACAGTACTTGAAAAGAAAGGCAATTGATATTGTAAAGGCATGCTAATTCTCCTAATAATTAACCCATATTTAAGTTTCCTACAATTTAACCCACAATTGTGGGGAGAATAGACGTTAAGATTGCTGTATTTGAAAAGAAAAGCAATTGGCATTGCAAGAACTTGCTAGAAGTTGTCTATTTTACTGAAAGTACAAGCACTAACAGTAATATTCAAATTAAATGAGTACAAAATCAACTATAAAATTGACAAACCTCTACTGAAAGACATATTTTTGAATATCTAATGTATAAAAAAGATCATGAATTTAACAAGCAGGAGTTAAACAAATACATCAACATCAAAAAACAAAATAAAAGGAAAACTGAAAAATGAGAAAGGTGAGATCAAGATGAAAGGAGGAAGAAAATACATCAAACTCACACGTCATATCTAACTTTAATCTTGTTCATCCATTAACCTTTTCCCAACTGAAAGCCAAACATAACATGGATATTTTATTGCATTTGGTTTCCACAGAGTCAACCAAAACCAGATATACACAAATGAAAATACCTCTTACATATAGTTTGATGACAATCCTACCAGAATATAGTATACAGGAGTTAACTTGTGTAAATAGGTCACAAGCTGAATTTGAGTTATCCTAAAACTGATAAAATTTAAAAATAAATTAAAATAGGAAAGTCTTTAAGAAGTTAAATAAAGTCTGAAAAGAAAAGGAAAATGATAGCCTTTTTATTTTGCTGCCAATAAAAATCTTTCTAGATACCAACACTTGTATGAAAATTACAAAGTATGTAGAGTGAAAATGCATTTTGAAAACAATAACCTATTGCATAGGAAGAAATATGCAAAATCTCATAAATATAGTGAACAGTGGGGTTTTTAAACATGGCAAATATGGTTATATGATATTAATGGCAGGCAGTTATTTTTTTTTAGGACTGATATTAATTCTATTGATTTTTTTTTCATTTTTGTACACAAAAATTTAGGTTTCAGTCAACTAGAATAGAAAATCACTTATGATATAAGATTGCTTAAAAGAAACTGAAATGTTATGAATTATTTACCTCCCTTTTTTTAAAAATTTTACATAATAAATATACCAGGTACCAAGTGACTTTCAGCTGTGACTATCTGGTTCTAATAGAAATATTTACAATAACTTGATGGTATAAGATATTATTATGCAATTAGAGGGTTGCCAATATGTAAATAGGTAAAGTTATCAGAATTTGTCAATTTCAGATACAGAAGCATTGCTCTGGCTCAAAAGAAATATATAAACTTCAAAAAACAAACAAAGAATTGTAAAGCAATGGGAAACACAAGTTTGGAAATTGCCAAAAATGCATTAATTATAGACCCCGGAACAATCAAAAAAGAAATTGAAGACATTGGTAAGCTAGGATTAATAACAATGGATTTAAGAATGTCACAAAATGCATTTTAGAAAAAATTAAAAGATAATATGCAAGAAAATATTTGGAGTTACAGTTGTAAGCAAAGAGTGCAGATGCAAAATATTAAGGACATTAGTTAAATGCATGAAAACAACTAAACTACCGCCTTTTATTAATTTTACAAAGAGACGTGTAAGTTGGGCAAAAGATACAGGAAAGATGATTCTTTAACAGTAACATTGTAGACTTATATTACATGGATGTGATGGCTTGATAAGATTTTGGAAATATGTCAACAACTTAAAAAAAACAGCAAGAAAATAATTCAGTGGATAGTATAGTAGGTATTAAAATTAAAGATCCTCTTTAAGTTGATGATCTTATCAAGGAAAATGCAAAAATTATTCTAAGTTATTGGACAAAACATTTTTTGTATAGTGCTGAACAGAACTATGAAGTATTTGTCTATATTTCTGAAATGAGACAGTATTTACATTATACGAACTATTGTCCTCATGTTTGTCACCATTTGTACAACATTTTGGCCATTGTATGCCCCAGACTTCTTCAGGTGCTAGGAATTTCAAACTGAACCTTTTATTACAATCACTGGAGTATATCATTGTCATTTTCTTGTGTACAACCGCTTTTTGGTAATCATGAGAACTATGAAGCTTTAAGGTAAAGGCTGTATGTAAGACAATGCTCTATTTACTGCAAAAATAAATACTGCTCACATTATCATAAAGGATTCAAAATACATCAAATTAATGGAATAAGTTTCTAAGTTTTCCAAAAGAAAGTCTAATAGAACATCTTTGCTCTATCATTAAAAGGGATATATATATATATATATATATATATATATAAAGATGTAAAACAATAATCCAGCATAGAAGATATATAGTAATCAATAAAATATGTTGCAAATAATTTTAATGGTAAAAGTGGCAAAATTAGCATAATTAATGCAATGAAAGAACAAAGAAGAACTATAAAATAGTGGAGAACCCATATTAACATGTGAAATACTGAAGTACATAAGAATTTACTGAAGTATATGCATTACAATGTCATTTGAATTATGTTTCTATTGCCTGTATTTGTTTTAAATCTATTTAGAAATAAAATTTACATTGCACCTTATTAGCATTAAAGACAATTTATCTCTGTTTCTGTCCCTTCAGGATGTTGGCCATCATGATTATCACAATTTTCTGCCTTTTGTAGCTCCTAGTAAATTTTGTTATTTTGTTCTCTCTCTCTCCTAAACCTTGTTCCATCATCCATTTGGTCAAGGAGCTAGGTCAGTTATGCATTTTTTACCTTCAATATATCCTGTGGGTATCAAATTTTCCAAGCTATCTTTTCTCATTCTGTGCCCTGGAAATTTCAATAATCTGTTCTTGATGTTAAGTATAAGTGACTTTTTGTTTCCATTATCTCTAAAACTTCATTATTGCTCAAATGTTCAGTCTATACTATCCTCAGCATCTTTCTGGGGAACCACATTTCTGTTGCTTCCAGTCTCTTCATCTGTGAGATTTTCCAGCATTCACTGACATATTGGAGAACTGAGATTACATAACAGTTCAGTACTCTTTTCTTTGTTTCTAACACAATTTTTTGTATACTTTTAACAAGTTATCATTGTATTTAACAAGGATAAATATTATAAGCTGTAATTCACACAAGATATTTCTCCTACAAGTGAGATTTTTATCAACATTGGTTGATTAATTTTAATTTTATGTAAAAAAAAAATATTTGCACAATCAAATCTTGTGTAGTAAAGGAATTTTTCCATTTGACTCTGCAATGTATCCTGTTCTCTGAATCTACAGTAATCAATACATGATGGGTTTTATGTGGTGAAAATGCTTTATCGTACTTTCTAAGAAGAAAGATTCACTTTCCTGCACATGTCTGTTTCTTCCAATATTGCAAAAGAATACAACTTTATATTTTTCACCAAGAATTCTTTTTTTATATTCTTTCACCATTTCATGCACAACTGATCTATTGTGATGCCTCGTTAAGTCCTTTTTATTTTCCATTAAATCTTTTGATTATTATTTACTTCAGTTACTAAACATATACCTATTATGTACCAATGTAAATTTTATCTTTTGTTTTTCTCTCTTTTGTTGGTTTTTTTTCTGTCCTTGCACCAAAAAATGTGAACAAAAATTATATCTATATTGCTGGAGAAAAATTCATAAAAAGTAATATCTTCTTTTTTTCTCTTGTCAATTTCTTTTCTTTTTTATTTATTCTTGTTCTTTCTTTTCCGTTTGAAGGGAAACCATAGATTTTAGTCATGTTTATTTCTTACAAAGTTCTCTGAAATATTTACAATGTATGTTATCGACTAAAAGTCAGTGAATGCTTATATTTAAGAGAAAAGAATAAATAAATTAAATAACTGATTCGCTTCAGCAACTATTAAAATGTGAAAATGATTTCTCTCCCTCACTTTTTTAAAATAGATTTATGCACAATTTAATGCAGTTTTTATGCTTGGTACTCTACATTAATGATTCTATTTGTATGAGTGAAAGAATGGAAAGAACAGAGGAAAAAAATAATTTCAATTTATTTTCTATCCTTTTAACCAATACAAAAAGCAGCACACTGTTTTCCAAAAGCACAAGTCATGTGTGCAGCTAAAAATAAAAATAAATCAAATAATAATAAAGACTTTATTGAAATACAAATATCTTACAAGAACTGTGAACATCTATAAATAAAATTATAGTTTTATTGCAACGATATACTCTTACTTTTTGACAGTAGAACTAAAATGAAAAGAATATAAAACAGGATGCCTATTTGAAAGCTTTATTATAAAAAATAAAAAAGCTAACATTGTTATTGAACTGAATTTTAGTTTAAGTGTAAAAATCAGGGTTTAGTTACATTTTACAAGATGTAGAAAGATAACGGTAAAACCAAAGAGGTTTTATTCAATTAACATTTTCGTACACAGCAGATAGTAACAAACATACAATACATTTCTACAATTTCTGAATTAAAAAATAATGAATGCTACATTTATCCATCAAGTTTTCTTCTACTTACATTAAAAAAAAAATCTTTAAAATATGCAAGAATATTTGAAAACTTTTAGCAAGGGAAAGCGCGAAGAAAGGACTAAACATAAACTACAAGAAAACTTAATGCATGGTCATCAGCAAAAAAGAGAAGTACAAAAGGTCAACTATAGGCCAGAGATACTAAAATTGAGCAGGTACAGAAATGCTTGAGAAGTTTTCTGACAGAGAACAGAAAGCACAATACTAAGATCTGAAGGCACATTGGCATGGCCAAAAACACATTTCAAAATCTAAGTAGAGTATTGAGAGGTAGGAAGATTTCATTGGAAACAAAGAAAAGAGTACTGAAGTAGTGGTATCTTTCCTCTTATATGGCAGCAAATACTAGACAATCTCCTCAAAGATGTAGAAGAGACTTGAAGCAACAGAAATGTTGTTCTACAGAAGGATGATGCTGATATCATGGATCAAACATGTGAGCAACAATGAGGTTTTCGAGAGGATGAAAATGAAAAGGAAACTTACACTTAAGGAAAAGACAGCTGAAGTTTATGGGACATGTAATGAGGAAGGAGAGCTACGAGAATCTGATAGTCATGGGACAGGAGAGAAAGAGAGACAGGAAAAAGCAACGTGAAACATACTTGATGGGTTTAAGCAAGTACATGGCAAAGCAGGGTTTGGGAAAGATACCAAAAGAAAAAGTATTAAGAGCAACAAGGGATAGGGGTAAGTGAAGGTCAAGGATTGCCTACATTCTGAAAGGTCATGGCACATAAAGAAAAAAGGCATCTGGCTTTCTGGCAATTGCTGGAAATCACTTTCTTGAGTTACCTCCTCAATAATTGATTCTGGATCAGGGGAATGTTTTGCTCAGCTTTCCATCATCTGGCTGTCAGCATGTTTTACACATTAATATTTTGAGTTCACATCAATTGTACTTTATTAACCGGGGGATTATTTTTGTTGTTTCTAACTAATCATTTCAAGTAGACTGGGATTTTGCAAGTGAGTTATAATGGATCAGACAATCCAGATGAAGACCTCCTTTCATGTCATAATATTTGCTCATATGAGACAAAGTTTGCCAAGATACCAAATAAGAGACAGATAGAATGCAGTTCACGTTGAAGTTCTCTTAATAACTAATTATTTTCCAGATTCCTGGTTTTTCAAGATAACTAAATGATTTTTCAGACAATTTACATTATATATTCTGGTCTTGTCAATTAATTTAAAGATTATAAGGGGCTGTTGGACTAGTATCTACTTCTTTTTAAAAAAGGAATTACTTTGTACTTCCAACAACATAGCAGTTGTGTCAGAATGTGTATATAATGGCATACAAAAAATAAAAAAAACATTCATTCAGAAGTCATAGGCAAGCCATGAAATTTGAATGAAAACCAAGAACAGCCATTCATTAAAGTCAACAGATACCGATTCACAAAAGCCAAAAGCAAATTCCCTATAAAACCGATATTTAGCCTCTCAAATGGGTGACTGGCTTTAAATCCTTAGTGTTGTAACATCTTGGCTGTACTTCTATACATGTTGAGCAGGGAGCAGGTGTTTTTTTTAATCTAAAGTGAGTTTGGATATGAACAAAGTGTATAATCCTGTTGAATCTTGCTGAACTTGTCCTATATACACATGAAAAGTTATTTTCTGGGATGTATGCAATTTCATCATTGTAACCTGATAGATTCATTCACTGCTTTGCAATTTTATCATTTGAAATTAAATTATGAATTTTCTAGTCGTAGATTAAACTACACTTCTCTGATCCATGAAGATGAAACTGTTGCCTGATTAAATACTGTCACTACTTTTATAATGAGTCATTTTTCATAGCACAGAGATTATATTTACATTGTTAAGCTTTCAAAATAAAAGCTGATGGATGAGCCATTGTAGCTCCTATGGGATGATTCAATGCATCAGTCTGTAAGAAAGGAAATTTTTAATCTATTGCCCAGATTGCCAATTTTACTAATTTTATTTTTTAGAGATTCAAAATGCCATTGAGAGTAGCACATAAATAGCCTTGTGCAGGTACAGTGTATCTATTGGTAAAAGGAGTTTTGATAGTAGTTTCAGACATGCAGGGTATTGTGTGATTCTTCAATCTTTTATGGAATATCTGAGTATGTTAAATAATTTGATGTGATCGCCACACTTGCTTTCAGTCAGTTGTGTGTTTAAATGACTTCTAAGAAATGTCTGGAATCTTTTATCACGGTCTCTATCAGACATGTCACAAATGCTTACATCATCCAGACAAGCACAAATGCTCATTCCATTTTCTTTGTCCTGAATTTCATTTATCACTCTTTGGACTCTTCTACCACATTGTAACAGTAAAAGAAATTCATCTGGATTCATACAATCACCCATTAACTTCAAAGACAGTGTATGGTTTCTCTTTCTCTAAAATGTGCACTTGGTGGAATGTGCTTTTAAATCCAGTTTGATGTACATTTTAACCTTCACAACCTTAGCAGATGATAGGCACCAAAGTCAGTATATTTATTCAGGATTTGGAAATAATCTATAGCTATCTTCTTTTTTTCAGTTTTCCTCTGAGGTCAGTGCAGCTTAAGTTCTCCAATGGGATTTAATCAACATAATTATTTCTTATAGCATATCCTTGATATCAAAGTCAATAAATGCTTTACCAGCCTTGAAGTACCACCTTCACTTTATAACAATCAGCCTGCATTCAACTATTAAGTTACTCAAGAGAAAGGTGGTGGATACATTTACACTAGTTAAACTTAATATCAGGTGTCTCTAGGGAGGTCTTGATCCACTAAAGGGTTTTTCTATAGAAGAAGGATTCTGTAGGAACTCCAGGTTTCATATTACATTGCTGCATAAACTAAATTACACCTTGAGTAGTTTCATGTTTGATTAGGTTTCCCCTCATAGTTCAAGATTAACTGTGCAATAGCTAATAGCCTTAGATTAATGCAATTTGTTAGCTATGGACATTTCACCTGAACCAGGATAAATGAGAATATTTTGCAACATTTTAACTTCTTGTATGAAATTCCAGGAATTTCTCATACCTATTTAGGCACACCTAGGGATACCGTTAACTCTGTAATCCAATTTTATCTCAGGTCTGAGAAAGCAGCCCCTGCCATTATAGCCAGCACAACTTTAAGTTTGTAGAATGCTCTTGTATAGAATTAATCCATCAGTTATAACACAGCATTTGTAGCAGGATACTTGCTCAAAGGATAGCAGCACATACCACAAAAGTAGCATCAAAGAATTTTATCATTCTTTGTGGCTGCAGTAGAAACATGATTTCCCACTAATTTCTTTACAGTCAGACTGATGCAAGACATTTACAATGAAATTTGTGCTAAATGATTTGCACTGTAACTCAGATACTCTTTTCCATGAATAAACCAACTCAATAGCTCTCTATAGGCAAGAATTTGTGGTATCTTATAACTGCTACTTTATGTCTAAATAAATTCCATAAATATATTGTTAACATACTGAAGTCAAACCTTTTCTGCACTCCCAGCCTTCAACTAAATTATATTTAACTAAATGTCTGAGTTCTTATAATAAAAAACACTGATATAAACTCTTATTTTCTTGCATTAAGTGGATAACATAAGCTAATATCAAGGGAAAGGAACAGCCAAACATTTAAACTACAAATTGGAGCACCAATATCAACCAAGTACAAAAATTTACATTTTTGAGAAACAGATGATGGAAAATATGATACTGTAATTCAAAAAGCACATTGGTGTAGTAAAATATTTTTTTAAAGATAACAAAAGTATTAGGAAATATAGAAATTTCTAAAGAAACAAAGAAAATAGTACTCAAGTGTTATGTAATATCAGTCCTCTTATATACCCGTAAATACTGGACAATCTTCTCACAAATGAAGAAAAAATATGAAACAACAAAATATGGTTCTATAGAAGGATGCTGAATTAATGATGAATTGAAACAAGGTAGTAATGAGAAATTTTTAAGTAAGATGGTAACAAAAAGAACACAGTTTGAATCAGAAAAAGACAATTTAAATTTCTATGATATGTAATGAAGAAAGAAGACTTGGAGAATTTGAAACACATAGGATATATTGAAGGCAAAAAGAGACAGCAAAAATCAGTGAATAACCTACCAAATGAGCTAATGTAAATGGTTGGCAGAATAAGGATTGGGAGAGATAGAATAAAGATAAACCTTACTGAAAATTACAAAGGAGAGGAAGTTGAGGAGAGTCTTGATCTGTTACATCCTGAAGTGAAACCGCACATAAAATAATACCAAATCAAGATTTCATTTTGGGGTTTCATATCCATTTCTCAAATACTTTCTCTACTTGATCTAATCTTGTAATTTACAATATAAAAAAAAGAAAACAACTTACAACCTAGTTGACTGACTGTTTTAATTTATCTACATTGAGGTAATCCTGCTGAAAGATTTCTATGAACAACTTGAATGTTTATTGGTAACATTCCTTAGCAGCTGAGACAGTGTTAAGATATAAGTTGAGATGCTCCAGGTGTGAATATTTGTCTGTTTTCTATGAAACTTTACTGAATAAATTGACTGTTAGATTCAGGGCCAGTGCAGACTATCCTCAAACACCCCAACCAGAGGGGGCTCAAGCCTGATTAGGAGCCCTAAGCAGTGCTTTCTGACTATCTTATCAACATTTGCTTTTTTTCTTTCTATATTTATATATGATACAAATGAAACTAAGCACAACTGATTATTAAAGGATGAAAAATTTTATGTAATTCTGGGCTTTTTTTGTTCAAATCCATGAATTTGTTTTGCTCATTAGAAGTTAAAAAAAAAAAAAGCTATATAAAATTCACTATTTTTTATCCATAATGTTGAAGGTGTTAAAATTTTTTCACTGTTTAACAAGAAAAATTTAAGTTAATGTTAAAAATTTCTGTAAATAATTGTTGATTTATTTAAGATGGAATGATCTCTTATGATATGTATCTACAGTGTATTTACTTTCAATCCTTCTTGTTGAATTATTCACTTATATTTCAAATAAATCATTATTGTACATAATTAGGTTATAATAAAATTTTCTGTCTATATTTCTGAGATGAGTTATTGTAATTATTTACCTTGTTCAGACTGTAGTCTTTATTGTCATATTCATAACATTTTGGCCTTCTTCAGGTGATACACATTGAAATTTTGAACTGAACATTTTATTTAGCTCACTGTTTATTGAGATTGTTTTAATTCCACATGCCCTGTCTGTTTCTGAATATCTCAGTTTCAGTTAATTTCCTTTAGTAACTCAACTCTCAAAGTTTTTTGTTCACCTCTGCTATGGCCAGGTCAGTCAGTCAGTTAAGTGCCATATGTGATACACGCTTGGGCAGTCATGTCTCAAAAGAGGCATGACTGACTGGGCAGAAAATTATCCCGCAGTAGGTTGCCATTGCTTTCTGCGGTAGACTGGTTGCCGACCAAGGCTATAGAACCCAATCTGTCCTATTATTTAACCCATAACTGGAAGGAAGAGACAGATTAATACCTTTCCCAAGGGTATTTGTGTGTAAGTGAATACAATGGATTCAACTGGAATTCGAACTCGGCTCCCCGGTTTCTCGTTCCAAGCCGATATCCACTCTACCACAATGCACATATGGCCAGGTATTGAACTCAAAACTCAATGGTAATGAATTACATCAACCAATACATTCATTTACTTGGCCACATCATGAAATGTCAGGAAAATGACAAAGATGAGGACAACAATGTAAATTGTGTAAATAAAATGTGCATTTTATATGATATTACTTTATCAAAATTGAGACATAATGGGAGAGGGCATATTATAGATTTGGTTTGGGCTGACAAGCCTTGGTTAACTTAAAGAATACAGTTTATAAGTTTTAGGGGTTTCTGTGCACCTTGAGAGCAAGTTAGTTTGCTGCATGAATTAAAACTGAAAGAATGCATTAAAGGATGCCTTTTTGAAGGTTTTATTGAGCCAACAAAAGAACATCATCTTGGTTACAAACTAGATTTCACTACTAAACAGAAAAAGTCAAAGATCATATCATACGGAGCTAAGATTAGTAACTGTAAAACAGTGGAGACTTTATTCATTAAACATTTACTTACTCTTCTCACAACACAATCTAAATTCTGCCAAACAATCTTTCTGAAATGCAAAACAATGAATATGCCATCTTTCCATCCTTAATATAATATTAATACATTTTCCTCTGCTTACATTAAGAAACAATCTTAAAAATGTTTGCACTTTAGAAACCTTTTCAGAATACTTAAAAGGCATAAATACACACAATATTAGCACAAGAAGGGCAAAAGATATTTGCAGAACATCTACCAAAATTTTAAGCAACTAAACTCATCTCACAATAGATATTAAGCACTAGATTTCTTTAACAATCTATGCTTCACTATTTGATGACTGCCGCTTTGTAAAACAGACTACCAAGAGGATGCTTCCTTGATTTCAACAATCTTAACCTGTTCATAATCTTCCCCATGTATCCCTATAAACCATACCTCTTACTCTGTAACCCTCTATTTTAAATGGCTCTACAGTTTTGAACAACTGAGCATCATTGTAAAAACACCATTATAGAATATGTTAAATTTTACTATACAATTCATTGTTTCCATAAAAAATAATAGAATTAACTTTAAAAGTAGGATTAAGTCATTTTTCAGATATTGACAAAAACATTTGCTTTCATAAATATGTTTTAGCTTAAAGCTTCACAGTCATGAACTGTAGCACTTAAAAAATATCTTCTGCAAAAACTTTCAATAATTCAGGTCAAGGCTTGGGCCTGTTAATGGTAACATGCAACCAAGTACAACCTGACACATGAATGGGTGGTTGGCAAAATGTAAATACCAGAAAATAAAATGTGTCATCCACCTCCATTTGTGTCCTTTAATCCCTTCAATATCACTTGTCTATTCCATGGATCCATGTTGATCTTGTACCATTATTGCCATTACTGCTCTTGCTATTGATTTTTATGTGTTTTTGAGCCGGGTTTCAAGTAATTTTATTAATTCCTTTGTTTCACGCCTGTACATCAAAGCTGAAATTATACATTCATTATACACTTCTTGTTTTAAGCAGAGTGGCAAGGTGTGACCTTATATCAACTTAAGCTCACAAGAACTTTGTAGCACTCAATTAGACACTAACTGGAATAATTCATTTATGTGAGAGCGCTGGAAAATTCTTAATCAGTCCCACATACCAAAATTTGACCAAATGACCAAATATCAGAGATATTTTTGAGAGAGAAAGCCTTCTTGGTTTATATAATTTTAAAGCAATTCATGAACTTTTTAATCTGATATTATTACTTATAATGGCAAATGTTTTATTTATGAGGTAGACATGTTTGAGTTGATATCTTTTTTTTAAAGAGAGATACTATTATCTACATGTAGAGAAATTGAAAAGGACATTTTCTTTAATGTGACATACAGTCTCTAGACCAGTAGACAATAGCACACACATAAATATCTAAAAGAGGTAGATAGGTAAAATTCTCAACCAAGAAGCCTTTCTCCAAATTATTTTATGTTTAGTTATTTAGTCTGATATCAAAAAATAGTTCTCACCAAGAACTTAAAAGCATCTTATGTTTATATATATATATATATATATATATATATAGTGTATCAAGGCAGCAGATAATTTTCTAAACATATACTGTTAAATATAAGCAACAGCAACAGTTACCAAAAAATGCTTAGAATGAACTTAATAAAAAAATTATCCAAATTTTGGAGAATTTTTGTCTTTATTTTCAACTGAAATTAAAGCCAAAATACAATGTTTAGAACAGCTCATGATTAAACATAATAGACATTCATTGTCTCTTATATTTAACAGTATATGTTTAGAATATATATATATATATATATTCAACTTTGTACATTTGTCCATTAACTAACAGGCAAGTTTTTCTCAGAGAGAATTTACTACTGGCAATGAGTTATCAAAAACTGTACAAGAAACAAATTTACACAAATAGGGAACAGAATATTAACTGAAGTAAACTTTGGTAATGCCATTTATTTATCTGCATATAATTCTTTTGATTCTATTTGGTGCTGCCACAAACCAAGTGTATCAGAAAGGAAAAACAAAATGTCTTTCAATACTTTTATGGCAACATAAGCAAACAGCAGCCCTTGGACAGATTTATCCTTAACTTGGTTGTATGGAGAAATATACAAGCACAATAATTTTAAAAGTACTTCAGTTGTAAAGTCCCAGCTAAGAAATTCATGAATATTTATGTGCAGCCATCTCAGCTAATAATAAATTTATCAGAAAGAAAACCTTAAAAAGGAAATTTTAACTTTGGAAGATGGTGCTAAGAGCTTATTAAAAGGTATAGTACAGCCAATTTAGTCTGAAAACTTTTAATCTCAGAAAATGTAACACAGAAAATCTCATAAGTTCAAGTTGTAATAAGTCCCTTTGACTAAAACAATAGTAAACATACTGCATTGACATGGAACAGATATTTGTCATTTTCAAGATGAGTAAACTTGTAGCAAAGAAGTCTGAGTTTCTATCATGGTCAGTTTGTGATTTCAATACATCATAGTAAAATTAAGAAAGAAAAATATTTTCTCAAATCAAAACATTTTAAAAGATCATTTTTTATTTTTAAGCCTGCAACATTTTATAGCTTAATATCCTTCTGGCTTCAAAATGTTTATTTGTGGAACAATAGAAGGATAATTGCTTTCTGAAATTCTAAGATGAAGTGATTACATTATTCCATATGTTTCTGGACAGTTTGTTGATACATTTTTCAGTGTTCTTTAGGTCCTTATTAATGATATATTTAAAATGTTTTTAAAAGAATTTGTTTGTTTTAGCCTTTCTGATCTGGTCTTAATAGAACACACACACACACACACACACACGCATATATATATATATAAGTTGTATTTTGGCAGCAAGATTTCTCTCCAACATATTTTGTTAACTAATATGGACAAGTTATATCTATCAATTTTTTTTTTTCAAATTACATAAGTTGTTTTGTGTTATCAGTGAATTTGTCAAAATTCATATTAATATCTATTTTATTTCTTCAAGTATTTTTTGAATTCTACTACATTCATTTTCAAGGACTGCTCTATGTACAGTTATGTAACTGGTTTTTAATTCTGGCATTCTCACATTTGATGGAATCAATTTCAAGTTACTTAAGATCATTGAATATAAGTGGCCAGACTAAAATTCTTATGAATTTGTGTGTTTTTCTTGTGTGCTTGTTTTTTAACAT
>JBBBDQ010001543.1:1307500-1313723 GCA_037127315.1 Ascarosepion bandense
ACCGACAGACAGATAGATAGATAGATAGACCGACAGACAGATAGATAGATAGATAGACCGACAGACAGATAGATAGATAGATAGACCGACAGACAGACAGATAGATAGATAGATAGACCGACAGACAGACAGATAGATAGATAGATAGACCGACAGACAGATAGATAGATAGAGAGACAGACAGACAGATAGATAGATAAAGAGACAGACAGATAGATATAGATAGAGACAGATAGATAGATAGATAGAGAGACAGACAGATAGATAGATAGAGAGACAGACAGATAGATAGATAGAGAGACAGACAGATAGATAGATAGATAAAGAGACAGACAGATAGATATAGATAGAGACAGATAGATAGATAGAGAGACAGACAGATAGATAGATAGAGAGACAGACAGATAGATAGATAGAGAGACAGACAGATAGATAGATAGAGACAGACAGATAGATAGATAGAGACAGACAGATAGATAGAGAGAGACAGACAGATAGATAGAGAGAGACAGACAGATAGATAGAGAGAGACAGACAGATAGATAGATAGATATAGATAGAGAGAGAGACAGACAGATAGATAGATAGATATAGATAGAGAGAGAGATAGAGAGACAGACAGAGAGACAGACAGATAGAGAGAGAGAGATAGAGAGACAGACAGATAGATAGAGAGAGAGATAGAGAGACAGACAGAGAGACAGACAGATAGATAGAGAGAGATAGAGAGACAGACAGATAGATAGAGAGAGAGATAGAGAGACAGACAGAGAGACAGACAGATAGATAGAGAGAGCTAACTGGTGAAGGCCATCACAGACAGAAATCTCACCATAGGTTGCTACTTTATTTTTCAGCCCAAGTTGAAAATGAGTGTTTTCATAAAGGGCAACAATTGATGGATTGATTCGTTTTCTCTGACCTAACCCCCTGCAGGCTATTTGAAGTCAAAAAACATTTTTATATTGCAAGAACATTTTTGTTAGAAAATAATTTAGTGACACGTCCTACTAATTAACCCATATGTGGGGGAGAACAGGTGGATTCATACTTTTCCCAATGGTATTTGTGCGTAAATGAATAGAATGAATCCAATGAGAATTGTAACTGCTCTCCGAATAACAACTTCGATCCATACGCACATCCAAGCATACGGCACCTGGTTTTCCCAAAACTTGATGCTGCTTAATTTCGGTGATAGTACGTGAAAACTTTGTTTTTATTAAGTTTTCCACATTTTTTCAGTGAATTTTTCGAGGTACCTGATGTATCATAATTGCAGCTCCTTCGATGTATATATATATACACACACACACATTCAACGTTAAATCTCGCGAATCAAAACTTGATATACACAAAAAAAAAGGGGGGAACGTTTTCAATACACAGATACAAACAATACAAATCTATTTGACATTTTTGATTCGTTAAAGGACAAGCGATATTTCATGTCTCATTTTGATGTAATTATATACCATTGTTTATTAGAGGGCTAAAAACAATTAACATTTTTTAAATAATTCACAAAAAAAGATGTAACAAACAAAAATATAAATTAGTAATACCGAAACCACCGTTTATAAACAAATTAAAAAAAAATTGAAGGTGTACAAGTGTTTCATCTTTCCACAATTTTATTCATTGGCAAAAACGGTGACATCCGACTTAAAACTTCTGAACAAGCCTTCTACAAAACTAGTGATTCCACATGATCTGAACGCGCAGTCGATACAAGGTAGAACCTTCTAACAAAAGAAAAAAAAATTCCAACAGAATTCAAGAAAGCCCTTTTCCCAGTTATAAAGTCCTTCCTAACGAGTAGGTCCCTGAAGGGAGATGTTAACGACCAGTCCACCAAATCAACGCAGGTTGATCCAAAGTTCGCTTCTCAGTCCAACCCTCTTCCAATTCTACATAAATTATCTGCCTAGATTATACTCCGATTATTTGCGAATATCTGTGCTGATGATACAAAATGATATACGAGTTTACCTCCAAAACTCTCGATGACCAGAACTTATCAGCTGATCTTACCTCCGATTTTACTCTAACCTCCTGGTCGTAGGGAGTTAATGGATCACATTCAGTGTCTCAAAAAAAAAAAAACTTTTGACTTTCCGCCATCGCCGATCTGACCTTGAACTTTCAACAATCGTGATGAACTGATGTTTCCTCGTGGAGGCTCCGTGTCTTGAGTATCTATTGGGCGGCCTTAAACTCAGCCCAGAACTCAATCGGAACTCTTACACACGATCAATCGCTAAGGATTCTGGGAAAATGTTAATTTTTCTGTACCACCTCAACAATCTCATTCCTCCTGCCATCCTTCACTTTTACAAAAGCCAGGACAGATCGAAAATTGAGTACTACAGCCATATATCGGCAGGAGCTGCAAAGTCTTCTCTTTCCACTCTCGATAGAGTTCAAAAGCACCTCCATGTCCTTGTGGGTGATTAATGAATTTTACAAGAATTCATGATTTTTTTTTTTTTTTTAGAATAATTTATGAAGTTTTAATTTTTTTAAGTTTCTGTATACTTTGTGTCGGTTAAGTGATAGTGTTATTAAGTAAAAACGACATTTACTAAACATAATTGGAAAAGCTTAGTACAACTCATCGAATACCAGTGTTTTTAACGTTTTTTTTTTGTTTTTTTTTGCGTGTATAAACGTGCCGATTTTCGCAAATACGGACGTCCATATACGACATTGAGAAAATAAGAACGATAACGTTATTAAAATGAAATCCAAAATACATTACGGAGAATATTTTCCTATATTTTTAAGATTACCGGGTAGTTAAAAAAAATATATAAACAGATGCTCACGTTATCTATCTCGGGTAAATTTTACATATATATCCACTGTAGATAAACTCCTGTCTATCATTCAAGCTGACAATACCTAAAATGAACGGCTATCGCCATGTTAAAAAAATGATTTCAGCGATATTTTAAACTTGAAGTAAGTAACGTCTATTTCAGATCAGATTAATTAAACTTTAAAGCAGGTAATATTCCTCAAATAGTTTCAAAGAATATTTTAATTTTCAAAGATATATTAAAAACTAAAATTTCATTATGATGACATATAGCTAAAAACGGCGTTAAAAATCCATCAGCGATTTCGAATTGAGAAATCCTTCCAGATAGTTTAATTTTTTATAAATAGGGCAACGTATTTTACATATTAGAAATACTAAATTTCATCATTGATTAGCTTGAAACTGAAACTAAAATAAAAGCTTCAAGAAAGATTTTTTTTCAATTCATTTGTTACCGCGAATCTTTGGAATTACTTTTTTGTTAGACTCGTTAACAAAGATTATAATACGTTTATTATTTAATCTATTATTAATACGTTTAAAAAGATTATAATACGTTTCGACTGAAAACAGTACTCTATCAAAACTCTGGTTGTTTACCCAAGCCAAGCCTTTGCCTGTAGATATAGTCTCGTATGGAACTCTCTCCACTCGGAAACAGCGTTTGACAAGCTTGAGCTCGAGCGGAACGCTGGATATTTACTCAAGTCCCCCACATCTGTGGGGCTTTCTTTTCTCCCCAGTCCCCGCATAAGCGGGATTGGTACGTATACTTTTACTCAGACTGCCCTTCAAGCCCAGCCTTGTTTGGGTCCTTCTTCACCCGAAAACAGAGATTACGACAATATACAGAGTTCGCGCGGAACTGTGGGTATTTACAATGAGTTCCCCGACTTAGACGAGATGTGACACTAGGTCAGACTTTATGTGAGAAACCTAAGCGCGGACACTCGGGCTAAAAATCAAGATTTGCCCAGTCCCCGCATACACAGGGGTTGGGAACTAAGCCTGTCTTTTCTTGTCACTCGATTCTCTCTCCGTAGACAGAGCCTCGACTGAGTCGAACTTTACCCGAAAACAGGGAGCTTGTCTTTCTCAGCCGAGTCCCTGTTCGTAGACCGAGGTCCAGCTGAATTGCTCTCCAACCGAAGAAAAAGAGCTTGTATGACAGCTTCGAGTTCGCGTGGAAGTCTGGATATTTACCGGAGTCCTTCCAGTGAGACGGGGTTTGTCAAATGGTCAATCTTTACGTGAGGAATCCGAATTAAAATTTGTCTAGCCTCCGTATACGTGGTTTCGAGCACTAAGCCTGTCTTCTCAGTAGTCCCTGTTCGTAGACGGAGCCTCGATTGAGTTGAAATTTGCACTGCATGTTGAATCTAAAATTAATATATATATATATATATATATATATATATATATATAACACTAAAAATATTTTTTCGAAGCAAATCGAGCTTATTTATATAAACAAGAGACTATCCTTAACTGACAATAAAAAAAAATATTCGAACAAGTTGAATGCCTCATGAGAAGCATATTAGTCAGGTTTCTCTATAAATTTAGAAAAAGGTTATTCAATAGACAACACCAAGTATTCAATACGGAACATCTGTCCGAAGCCCTTATCCACCATACTCTCTGAAAAGTGGTCACTTGTCGGAATTAAAATAAGTAGATTTAAGATCAAGTACTCAACACACCGGGATGTGCGTTGTGGTGCGGTGGAACGAGAAATCGGAAAACCGAGTTCGAATTCTAGTTGAATTATTTGCATTCACTTACGCGCAAATACCCTCGGAAAAAGTATTAATGTCTCATCCCTCTAGTTATGGGTTAAATAACAGGACAGATTTGGTTTCATAGCCTTGGCTAGCAACCAGTCTACCGCAGAACGCAATGGCAACCTACTGCGGGATAATCTTTTACCAAGTCAGTCATGTCTCTTTCGAGACGTGATCACTCAAGCGTGTATCACGTATGGCACTTAACTGACAACACACTATGGAAGCAAAACAAGGGGAAAATTTGGACATCACTGTTTTTAAAGTGTTTTTCTTTCTTTGAAATGACCTGGTTTGACAAAAGACACCTTCTGGGGGTACAAAAACTTGCCCATTTCCAAAATAAATTTATTGCTGTGGGAGTACCAAGAAGAACCATTTAAAGTTTGACTAAGGAGGTTTAAAGATTGAATCAAGTTTAAACCCACTAAACCTTGTACTTTAACCACTTCATTCTTCCTTAAATCTGCAGCTAACTTAAATTTCGCTTTTCAAATTTTCTCTCACTTAAGTTAGCCAATGAGAGATCTAAGCTGGAACCAAAGAGAACAGGTACAGTATGGGAAATGCCAGGCATCATTTCAATTTCCCAAACCATTTCCCTTAATGTTTTCCTTTGTAAACCCAAATACGTTCTCACGTCATATTAAACTAGTTGTACCAAACAATTCACAATCTAACGTTTTCAACACTGTTTTAGAAAAGCAAAACCTCTAGCTGCCATTATCTAAAAGAATTACAGGTGGACTATCTTTTTTTCTCTTATAACCTTTACATAGACTATATGAAGAATATAAGATTGGTCTTTTGTTCCTTTAATAAAACATACATTTACAACTGAAGAACAGGTTAACTTTGTTCAAAACAATGTGCATTAAAATGCCCTTTGGAACGACAATACTTTCACTTCTATGTAGCGGATTCCAGGTTCATTACAATATTTATATTTAGGATTTGACACGGCGCACGATTGATCGGACACATGAATTTAGAAACAACGCCAGTAACCAGAATAATATTACCAAATAATACAACTACTCGAGATAATCATGCAAATTATTGATGCGAGAATGTAAGGCGAAGAAGCTTTCTCCCTTAGACTTAAAAGTAAAATGTTCATTTAAAGATTTATTAGAATAAAGTTACATACAGTTCTTAAGTTGTTGAGTTCCCATTAGAGTTTGTATTGGGAATATGTGTGCACATGCATGTGTGTGTAAGAAATAAATTCGCGCCATTAATTGCTACCTGCAATTGGGCGGATATATATGTGCGAATGTATGAACCCCACGACATCTATTATATAACTTGAGCTCTAAGGGCTTATTTATTCTCATAGGTATCATACATTGAACAAATGCATTCACATGACCTTCCAAAATCTACAATACTTCATTTGGCGTTTACCATGCACTGCAGCGTGGAAATTTTCCAATGCGAACAGTTTTCTCTTAGTATTGAGAGTATAAAACGGAGCTTTGGGCTGGTTTTGTTTTCATATTTAGAGGTGCCAAACACGTCATCAGTTTTAATAACTGAAGGGTTTGTCGGTGCATTTCCGACTTGTGAGGCAACAAGCTGCAAAGTTTATCGATATTCCAATTGCCACTGATAG